>CAWUDS030005758.1:25000-46560 GCA_963859935.3 Lathyrus sativus | reverse complement strand
AATTAAATAATCAAGCTCAATAGTTTTTATATTCAACGTATCACATTGACTTATGGTATATTGCATCTAAAAATATTCAATATTTTTCTTCAACGTCACAAAATTTAGGTTATTTTATCTGTAAGCAACAAACAAAATAGACAATAATAGGCATAAAAAAATATATTTTATTTCTCTTCTCCATCACAAAATTTTAGTTTTTCCCCCACATTGATACAAAATTAAAAGACTATAATCCATGACATATATTTCATAAATTATAGGTAATAATTAAATTAAATAATAAAGCTCAAATTTATCTATATTCACCATTTAACATTTAATTATGGTATTTTAGATGTAAATATATTCAATATGTTTCTTCTCCATCACTAAATATCACGTTTCTTCGTCACTAAGGCACAAAGTTAAAAGTCTATAAATGAATGACAAATACATTATATATATATGGGTAAACACTAAAGTTAAATATTCAAGTTCAATTTTATATTTATTCACCATATTCACATTGTATTATAGTATAAAATGTGTGAAAAATTTCAATATTTTACTTCTTCTCCATCACCAAATTTTAGGTTTCTTCACCACCAAAGAAACAAAGTTAAAAGACTATAAATGAATGCACCTTATTTATTATATACGGATAATGATTAAAATTAATTTTCAAGCTCAAAATTATTTATATTTACCAAATTCGCATTGAATTATGGTATATTCAGTATTAAAAACTTTAATATTTTTCTTCTTCATTACTATATCTTACATTACGCAATCATTAAGAAACAAAGTTAAAAGACTATAAATGAATTACCCGTAACACACACACACACACACACACACACACACACACACACACACACACATATATATATATATATATATATATATATATATATATATATATATATATATATATATATATATATATATATATATATATATATATATATATATATATATATATATATATATATATATATATATATATATATATATATATATATATATATATATATATATATATATATATATATATATATATATATATATATATATATATATATATACACATGGGTAATAATTAAATTTAAATAATCAAGTTCAATATTATTTTTATTCACCATAATCACATTGTATTATAGCAAAATAGATGTAAAACATTTCTATATTTTTCTTCTTCTCCGTCACCAATGTTTAGATTTCTTCACCTTTAAGAAACTAAGTTAAAAGACTAAAAATGAATGACCCTTAATTTATACATATGCATAAAATTTAAAATTAAATAATCAAGCTCAATATTTTTTATATTCAACGTATCACATTGACTTATGGTATATTGCATCTTAAAATATTCAATATTTTTCTTCACCGTTACAAAATTTAGGTTATTTTATCTGTAAGCAACAAACAAAATAGACAATAATAGGCATAAAAAAATATATTTTATTTCTCTTCTCCATCACAAAATTTTAGTTTTTTCCCCACTTTGATACAAAATTAAAAGACTATAATCCATGACATATATTTCATAAAATATAGGAAATAATTAAATTAAATAATAAAGCTCAAATTTATCTATATTCACCATTTAACATTTAATTATGGTATTTTAGATGTAAATATATTCAATATGTTTCTTCTCCATCACTAAATATCACGTTTCTTCGTCACTAAGGCACAAAGTTAAAAGTCTATAAATGAATGACAAATACATTATATATATATGGGTAAACACTAAAGTTAAATATTCAAGTTCAATTTTATATTTATTCACCATATTCACATTGTATTATAGTATAAAATGTGTGAAAAATTTCAATATTTTACTTCTTCTCCATCACCAAATTTTAGGTTTCTTCACCACCAAAGCAACAAAGTTAAAAGACTATAAATGAATGCGCCTTATTTATTATATACGGATAATGATTAAAATTAATTTTCAAGCTCAAAATTATTTATATTTACCAAATTCACATTGAATTATGGTATATTCAGTATTAAAAACTTTAATATTTTTCTTCGTCATTACTATATCTTACATTACGCAATCATTAAGAAACAAAGTTAAAAGACTATAAATGAATTACCCGTAATATATATATATATATATATATATATATATATATATATATATATATATATATATATATATATATATATATATATATATTATATATATACATGGGTAATAATTAAATTTAAATAATCAAGTTCAATATTATTTTTATTCACCATAATCACATTGTATTATACTGAAATAGATGTAAAACATTTCTATATTTTTCTTCTTCTCCGTCACCAATGTTTAGATTTATTCACCTTTAAGAAAACAAGTTAAAATACTAAAAATGAATGACCCTTAATTTATACATATGCATAAAATTTAAAATTAAATAATCAAGCTCAATAGTTTTTATATTCAACGTATCACATTGACTTATGGTATATTGCATCTAAAAATATTCAATATTTTTCTTCATCGTCACAAAATTTAGGTTATTTTATCTGTAAGCAACAAACAAAATAGACAATAATAGGCATAAAAAAATATATTTTATTTCTCTTCTCCATCACAAAATTTTAGTTTTTTCCCCACTTTGATACAAAATTAAAAGACTATAATCCATGACATATATTTCATAAATTATAGGTAATAATTAAATTAAATAATAAAGCTCAAATTTATCTATATGCACCATTTAACATTTAATTATGGTATTTTAGATGTAAATATATTCAATATGTTTCTTCTCCATCACTAAATATCACGTTTCTTCGTCACTAAGGCACAAAGTTAAAAGTCTATTAATGAATGACAAATACATTATATATATATGGGTAATCACTAAATTTAAATATTCAAGTTCAATTTTATATTTATTCACCATATTCACATTGTATTATAGTATAAAATGTGTGAAAAATTTCAATATTTTACTTCTTCTCCATCACCAAATTTTAGGTTTCTTCACCACCAAAGAAACATAGTTAAAAGACTATAAATGAATGCACCTTATTTATTATATACGGATAATGATTAAAATTAATTTTCAAGCTCAAAATTATTTATATTTACCAAATTCACATTGAATTATGGTATATTCAGTATTAAAAACTTTAATATTTTTCTACTTCATTACTATATCTTACGTTACGCAATCATTAAGAAACAAAGTTAAAAGACTATAAATGAATTACCCGTAACACACACACACACACACACACACACACACACATATATATATATATATATACATGGGTAATAATTAAATTTAAATAATCAAGTTCAATATTATTTTTATTCACCATAATCACATTGTATTATACTAAAATAGATGTAAAACATTTCTATATTTTTCTTCTTCTCCGTCACCAATGTTTAGATTTATTCACCTTTAAGAAAACAAGTTAAAATACTAAAAATGAATGACCATTAATTTATACATATGCATAAAATTTAAAATTAAATAATCAAGCTCAATAGTTTTTATATTCAACGTATCACATTGACTTATGGTATATTGCATCTAAAAATATTCAATATTTTTCTTCATCGTCACAAAATTTAGGTTATTTTATCTGTAAGCAACAAACAAAATAGACAATAATAGGCATAAAAAAATATATTTTATTTCTCTTCTCCATCACAAAATTTTAGTTTTTTCCCCACTTTGATACAAAATTAAAAGACTATAATCCATGACATATATTTCATAAATTATAGGTAATAATTAAATTAAATAATAAAGCTCAAATTTATCTATATGCACCATTTAACATTTAATTATGGTATTTTAGATGTAAATATATTCAATATGTTTCTTCTCCATCACTAAATATCACGTTTCTTCGTCACTAAGGCACAAAGTTAAAAGTCTATAAATGAATGACAAATACATTATATATATATGGGTAATCACTAAAGTTAAATATTCAAGTTCAATTTTATATTTATTCACCATATTCACATTGTATTATAGTATAAAATGTGTGAAAAATTTCAATATTTTACTTCTTCTCCTTCACCAAATTTTAGGTTTCTTCACCACCAAAGCAACAAAGTTAAAAGACTATAAATGAATGCGCCTTATTTATTATATACGGATAATGATTAAAATTAATTTTCAAGCTCAAAATTATTTATATTTACCAAATTCACATTGAATTATGGTATATTCAGTATTAAAAACTTTAATATTTTTCTTCGTCATTACTATATCTTACATTACGCAATCATTAAGAAACAAAGTTAAAAGACTATAAATGAATTACCCGTAATATATATATATATATATATATATATATATATATATATATATATATATATATATATATATATATATATATATATATATATATATATATATATATATATACATGGGTAATAATTAAATTTAAATAATCAAGTTCAATATTATTTTTATTCACCATAATCACATTGTATTATACTGAAATAGATGTAAAACATTTCTATATTTTTCTTCTTCTCCGTCACCAATGTTTAGATTTATTCACCTTTAAGAAAACAAGTTAAAATACTAAAAATGAATGACCCTTAATTTATACATATGCATAAAATTTAAAATTAAATAATCAAGCTCAATAGTTTTTATATTCAACGTATCACATTGACTTATGGTATATTGCATCTAAAAATATTCAATATTTTTCTTCATCGTCACAAAATTTAGGTTATTTTATCTGTAAGCAACAAACAAAATAGACAATAATAGGCATAAAAAAATATATTTTATTTCTCTTCTCCATCACAAAATTTTAGTTTTTTCCCCACTTTGATACAAAATTAAAAGACTATAATCCATGACATATATTTCATAAATTATAGGTAATAATTAAATTAAATAATAAAGCTCAAATTTATCTATATGCACCATTTAACATTTAATTATGGTATTTTAGATGTAAATATATTCAATATGTTTCTTCTCCATCACTAAATATCACGTTTCTTCGTCACTAAGGCACAAAGTTAAAAGTCTATTAATGAATGACAAATACATTATATATATATGGGTAATCACTAAAGTTAAATATTCAAGTTCAATTTTATATTTATTCACCATATTCACATTGTATTATAGTATAAAATGTGTGAAAAATTTCAATATTTTACTTCTTCTCCATCACCAAATTTTAGGTTTCTTCACCACCAAAGAAACATAGTTAAAAGACTATAAATGAATGCACCTTATTTATTATATACGGATAATGATTAAAATTAATTTTCAAGCTCAAAATTATTTATATTTACCAAATTCACATTGAATTATGGTATATTCAGTATTAAAAACTTTAATATTTTTCTACTTCATTACTATATCTTACGTTACGCAATCATTAAGAAACAAAGTTAAAAGACTATAAATGAATTACCCGTAACACACACACACACACACACACACACACACACACATATATATATATATATATATACATGGGTAATAATTAAATTTAAATAATCAAGTTCAATATTATTTTTATTCACCATAATCACATTGTATTATACTAAAATAGATGTAAAACATTTCTATATTTTTCTTCTTCTCCGTCACCAATGTTTAGATTTATTCACCTTTAAGAAAACAAGTTAAAATACTAAAAATGAATGACCATTAATTTATACATATGCATAAAATTTAAAATTAAATAATCAAGCTCAATAGTTTTTATATTCAACGTATCACATTGACTTGTGGTATATTGCATCTAAAAATATTCAATATTTTTCTTCATCGTCACAAAATTTAGGTTATTTTATCTGTAAGCAACAAACAAAATAGACAATAATAGGCATAAAAAAATATATTTTATTTCTCTTCTCCATCACAAAATTTTAGTTTTTTCCCCACTTTGATACAAAATTAAAAGACTATAATCCATGACATATATTTCATAAATTATAGGTAATAATTAAATTAAATAATAAAGCTCAAATTTATCTATATGCACCATTTAACATTTAATTATGGTATTTTAGATGTAAATATATTCAATATGTTTCTTCTCCATCACTAAATATCACGTTTCTTCGTCACTAAGGCACAAAGTTAAAAGTCTATAAATGAATGACAAATACATTATATATATATGGGTAATCACTAAAGTTAAATATTCAAGTTCAATTTTATATTTATTCACCATATTCACATTGTATTATAGTATAAAATGTGTGAAAAATTTCAATATTTTACTTCTTCTCCTTCACCAAATTTTAGGTTTCTTCACCACCAAAGCAACAAAGTTAAAAGACTATAAATGAATGCGCCTTATTTATTATATACGGATAATGATTAAAATTAATTTTCAAGCTCAAAATTATTTATATTTACCAAATTCACATTGAATTATGGTATATTCAGTATTAAAAACTTTAATATTTTTCTTCGTCATTACTATATCTTACATTACGCAATCATTAAGAAACAAAGTTAAAAGACTATAAATGAATTACCCGTAATATATATATATATATATATATATATATATATATATATATATATATATATATATATATATATATATATATATATATATATATATATATATATATATATATATATATATATATATATATATATATATATATATATATATATATATATATATATATATATATATATATATACATGGGTAATAATTAAATTTAAATAATCAAGTTCAATATTATTTTTATTCACCATAATCACATTGTATTATACTGAAATAGATGTAAAACATTTCTATATTTTTCTTCTTCTCCGTCACCAATGTTTAGATTTATTCACCTTTAAGAAAACAAGTTAAAATACTAAAAATGAATGACCCTTAATTTATACATATGCATAAAATTTAAAATTAAATAATCAAGCTCAATAGTTTTTATATTCAACGTATCACATTGACTTATGGTATATTGCATCTAAAAATATTCAATATTTTTCTTCATCGTCACAAAATTTAGGTTATTTTATCTGTAAGCAACAAACAAAATAGACAATAATAGGCATAAAAAAATATATTTTATTTCTCTTCTCCATCACAAAATTTTAGTTTTTTCCCCACTTTGATACAAAATTAAAAGACTATAATCCATGACATATATTTCATAAATTATAGGTAATAATTAAATTAAATAATAAAGCTCAAATTTATCTATATGCACCATTTAACATTTAATTATGGTATTTTAGATGTAAATATATTCAATATGTTTCTTCTCCATCACTAAATATCACGTTTCTTCGTCACTAAGGCACAAAGTTAAAAGTCTATTAATGAATGACAAATACATTATATATATATGGGTAATCACTAAAGTTAAATATTCAAGTTCAATTTTATATTTATTCACCATATTCACATTGTATTATAGTATAAAATGTGTGAAAAATTTCAATATTTTACTTCTTCTCCATCACCAAATTTTAGGTTTCTTCACCACCAAAGAAACATAGTTAAAAGACTATAAATGAATGCACCTTATTTATTATATACGGATAATGATTAAAATTAATTTTCAAGCTCAAAATTATTTATATTTACCAAATTCACATTGAATTATGGTATATTCAGTATTAAAAACTTTAATATTTTTCTACTTCATTACTATATCTTACGTTACGCAATCATTAAGAAACAAAGTTAAAAGACTATAAATGAATTACCCGTAACACACACACACACACACACACACACACACACACATATATATATATATATATATACATGGGTAATAATTAAATTTAAATAATCAAGTTCAATATTATTTTTATTCACCATAATCACATTGTATTATACTAAAATAGATGTAAAACATTTCTATATTTTTCTTCTTCTCCGTCACCAATGTTTAGATTTATTCACCTTTAAGAAAACAAGTTAAAATACTAAAAATGAATGACCATTAATTTATACATATGCATAAAATTTAAAATTAAATAATCAAGCTCAATAGTTTTTATATTCAACGTATCACATTGACTTATGGTATATTGCATCTAAAAATATTCAATATTTTTCTTCATCGTCACAAAATTTAGGTTATTTTATCTGTAAGCAACAAACAAAATAGACAATAATAGGCATAAAAAAATATATTTTATTTCTCTTCTCCATCACAAAATTTTAGTTTTTTCCCCACTTTGATACAAAATTAAAAGACTATAATCCATGACATATATTTCATAAATTATAGGTAATAATTAAATTAAATAATAAAGCTCAAATTTATCTATATGCACCATTTAACATTTAATTATGGTATTTTAGATGTAAATATATTCAATATGTTTCTTCTCCATCACTAAATATCACGTTTCTTCGTCACTAAGGCATAAAGTTAAAAGTCTATAAATGAATGACAAATACATTATATATATATGGGTAATCACTAAAGTTAAATATTCAAGTTCAATTTTATATTTATTCACCATATTCACATTGTATTATAGTATAAAATGTGTGAAAAATTTCAATATTTTACTTCTTCTCCTTCACCAAATTTTAGGTTTCTTCACCACCAAAGCAACAAAGTTAAAAGACTATAAATGAATGCGCCTTATTTATTATATACGGATAATGATTAAAATTAATTTTCAAGCTCAAAATTATTTATATTTACCAAATTCACATTGAATTATGGTATATTCAGTATTAAAAACTTTAATATTTTTCTTCGTCATTACTATATCTTACATTACGCAATCATTAAGAAACAAAGTTAAAAGACTATAAATGAATTACCCGTAATATATATATATATATATATATATATATATATATATATATATATATATTATATATATATATATATATATATATATATATATATATATATATATATATATATATATATATATATATATATATATATATATATATATATATATACATTGGTAATAATTAAATTTAAATAATCAAGTTCAATATTATTTTTATTCACCATAATCACATTGTATTATACTGAAATAGATGTAAAACATTTCTATATTTTTCTTCTTCTCCGTCACCAATGTTTAGATTTATTCACCTTTAAGAAAACAAGTTAAAATACTAAAAATGAATGACCCTTAATTTATACATATGCATAAAATTTAAAATTAAATAATCAAGCTCAATAGTTTTTATATTCAACGTATCACATTGACTTATGGTATATTGCATCTAAAAATATTCAATATTTTTCTTCATCGTCACAAAATTTAGGTTATTTTATCTGTAAGCAACAAACAAAATAGACAATAATAGGCATAAAAAAATATATTTTATTTCTCTTCTCCATCACAAAATTTTAGTTTTTTCCCCACTTTGATACAAAATTAAAAGACTATAATCCATGACATATATTTCATAAATTATAGGTAATAATTAAATTAAATAATAAAGCTCAAATTTATCTATATGCACCATTTAACATTTAATTATGGTATTTTAGATGTAAATATATTCAATATGTTTCTTCTCCATCACTAAATATCACGTTTCTTCGTCACTAAGGCACAAAGTTAAAAGTCTATTAATGAATGACAAATACATTATATATATATGGGTAATCACTAAAGTTAAATATTCAAGTTCAATTTTATATTTATTCACCATATTCACATTGTATTATAGTATAAAATGTGTGAAAAATTTCAATATTTTACTTCTTCTCCATCACCAAATTTTAGGTTTCTTCACCACCAAAGAAACATAGTTAAAAGACTATAAATGAATGCACCTTATTTATTATATACGGATAATGATTAAAATTAATTTTCAAGCTCAAAATTATTTATATTTACCAAATTCACATTGAATTATGGTATATTCAGTATTAAAAACTTTAATATTTTTCTACTTCATTACTATATCTTACGTTACGCAATCATTAAGAAACAAAGTTAAAAGAATATAAATGAATTACCCGTAACACACACACACACACACACACACACACACACATATATATATATATATATACATGGGTAATAATTAAATTTAAATAATCAAGTTCAATATTATTTTTATTCACCATAATCACATTGTATTATACTAAAATAGATGTAAAACATTTCTATATTTTTCTTCTTCTCCGTCACCAATGTTTAGATTTATTCACCTTTAAGAAAACAAGTTAAAATACTAAAAATGAATGACCATTAATTTATACATATGCATAAAATTTAAAATTAAATAATCAAGCTCAATAGTTTTTATATTCAACGTATCACATTGACTTATGGTATATTGCATCTAAAAATATTCAATATTTTTCTTCATCGTCACAAAATTTAGGTTATTTTATCTGTAAGCAACAAACAAAATAGACAATAATAGGCATAAAAAAATATATTTTATTTCTCTTCTCCATCACAAAATTTTAGTTTTTTCCCCACTTTGATACAAAATTAAAAGACTATAATCCATGACATATATTTCATAAATTATAGGTAATAATTAAATTAAATAATAAAGCTCAAATTTATCTATATGCACCATTTAACATTTAATTATGGTATTTTAGATGTAAATATATTCAATATGTTTCTTCTCCATCACTAAATATCACGTTTCTTCGTCACTAAGGCACAAAGTTAAAAGTCTATAAATGAATGACAAATACATTATATATATATGGGTAATCACTAAAGTTAAATATTCAAGTTCAATTTTATATTTATTCACCATATTCACATTGTATTATAGTATAAAATGTGTGAAAAATTTCAATATTTTACTTCTTCTCCTTCACCAAATTTTAGGTTTCTTCACCACCAAAGCAACAAAGTTAAAAGACTATAAATGAATGCGCCTTATTTATTATATACGGATAATGATTAAAATTAATTTTCAAGCTCAAAATTATTTATATTTACCAAATTCACATTGAATTATGGTATATTCAGTATTAAAAACTTTAATATTTTTCTTCGTCATTACTATATCTTACATTACGCAATCATTAAGAAACAAAGTTAAAAGACTATAAATGAATTACCCGTAATATATATATATATATATATATATATATATATATATATATATATATATATATATATATATATATATATATATATATATATATATATATATAATATATATATATATATATATATATATACATGGGTAATAATTAAATTTAAATAATCAAGTTCAATATTATTTTTATTCACCATAATCACATTGTATTATACTGAAATAGATGTAAAACATTTCTATATTTTTCTTCTTCTCCGTCACCAATGTTTAGATTTATTCACCTTTAAGAAAACAAGTTAAAATACTAAAAATGAATGACCCTTAATTTATACATATGCATAAAATTTAAAATTAAATAATCAAGCTCAATAGTTTTTATATTCAACGTATCACATTGACTTATGGTATATTGCATCTAAAAATATTCAATATTTTTCTTCATCGTCACAAAATTTAGGTTATTTTATCTGTAAGCAACAAACAAAATAGACAATAATAGGCATAAAAAAATATATTTTATTTCTCTTCTCCATCACAAAATTTTAGTTTTTTCCCCACTTTGATACAAAATTAAAAGACTATAATCCATGACATATATTTCATAAATTATAGGTAATAATTAAATTAAATAATAAAGCTCAAATTTATCTATATGCACCATTTAACATTTAATTATGGTATTTTAGATGTAAATATATTCAATATGTTTCTTCTCCATCACTAAATATCACGTTTCTTCGTCACTAAGGCACAAAGTTAAAAGTCTATAAATGAATGACAAATACATTATATATATATGGGTAATCACTAAAGTTAAATATTCAAGTTCAATTTTATATTTATTCACCATATTCACCATGTATTATAGTATAAAATGTGTGAAAAATTTCAATATTTTACTTCTTCTCCTTCACCAAATTTTAGGTTTCTTCACCACCAAAGCAACAAAGTTAAAAGACTATAAATGAATGCGCCTTATTTATTATATACGGATAATGATTAAAATTAATTTTCAAGCTCAAAATTATTTATATTTACCAAATTCACATTTAATTATGGTATATTCAGTATTAAAAACTTTAATATTTTTCTTCGTCATTACTATATCTTACATTACGCAATCATTAAGAAACAAAGTTAAAAGACTATAAATGAATTACCCGTAATATATATATATATATATATATATATATTATATATATATATATATATATATATATATATATATATATATATATATATATATATATATATATATATATATACATGGGTAATAATTAAATTTAAATAATCAAGTTCAATATTATTTTTATTCACCATAATCACATTGTATTATACTGAAATAGATGTAAAACATTTCTATATTTTTCTTCTTCTCCGTCACCAATGTTTAGATTTATTCACCTTTAAGAAAACAAGTTAAAATACTAAAAATGAATGACCCTTAATTTATACATATGCATAAAATTTAAAGTTAAATAATCAAGCTCAATAGTTTTTATATTCAACGTATCACATTGACTTATGGTATATTGCATCTAAAAATATTCAATATTTTTCTTCATCGTCACAAAATTTAGGTTATTTTATCTGTAAGCAACAAACAAAATAGACAATAATAGGCATAAAAAAATATATTTTATTTCTCTTCTCCATCACAAAATTTTAGTTTTTTCCCCACTTTGATACAAAATTTAAAGACTATATAATCCATGACATATATTTCATAAATTATAGGTAATAATTAAATTAAATAATAAAGCTCAAATTTATCTATATGCACCATTTAACATTTAATTATGGTATTTTAGATGTAAATATATTCAATATGTTTCTTCTCCATCACTAAATATCACGTTTCTTCGTCACTAAGGCACAAAGTTAAAAGTCTATAAATGAATGACAAATACATTATATATATATGGGTAATCACTAAAGTTAAATATTCAAGTTCAATTTTATATTTATTCACCATATTCACATTGTATTATAGTATAAAATGTGTGAAAAATTTCAATATTTTACTTCTTCTCCTTCACCAAATTTTAGGTTTCTTCACCACCAAAGCAACAAAGTTAAAAGACTATAAATGAATGCGCCTTATTTATTATATACGGATAATGATTAAAATTAATTTTCAAGCTCAAAATTATTTATATTTACCAAATTCACATTGAATTATGGTATATTCAGTATTAAAAACTTTAATATTTTTCTTCGTCATTACTATATCTTACATTACGCAATCATTAAGAAACAAAGTTAAAAGACTATAAATGAATTACCCGTAATATATATATATATATATATATATATATATATATATATATATATATATATATATATATATATACATGGGTAATAATTAAATTTAAATAATCAAGTTCAATATTATTTTTATTCACCATAATCACATTGTATTATACTGAAATAGATGTAAAACATTTCTATATTTTTCTTCTTCTCCGTCACCAATGTTT
This sequence comes from Lathyrus sativus, assembly GCA_963859935.3. NCBI lineage: Eukaryota > Viridiplantae > Streptophyta > Magnoliopsida > Fabales > Fabaceae > Lathyrus > Lathyrus sativus. The sequence goes on along the minus strand of CAWUDS030005758.1, from coordinate 33,118 downwards.
AGATTTCTTCACCTTTAAGAAAACAAGTTAAAATACTAAAAATGAATGACCCTTAATTTATACATATGCATAAAATTTAAAATTAAATAATCAAGCTCAATAGTTTTTATATTCAACGTATCACATTGACTTATGGTATATTGCATCTAAAAATATTCAATATTTTTCTTCACCGTCACAAAATTTAGGTTATTTTATCTGTAAGCAACAAACAAAATAGACAATAATAGGCATAAAAAATATATTTTATTTCTCTTCTCCATCACAAAATTTTAGTTTTTTCCCCACATTGATACAAAATTAAAAGACTATAATCCATGACATATATTTCATAAATTATAGGTAATAATTAAATTAAATAATAAAGCTCAAATTTATCTATATTCACCATTTAACATTTAATTATGGTATTTTAGATGTAAATATATTCAATATGTTTCTTCTCCATCACTAAATATCACGTTTCTTCGTCACTAAGGCACAAAGTTAAAAGTCTATAAATGAATGACAAATACATTATATATATATATGGGTAATCACTAAAGTTAAATATTCAAGTTCAATTTTATATTTATTCACCATATTCACATTGTATTATAGTATAAAATGTGTGAAAAATTTCAATATTTTACTTCTTCTCCATCACCAAATTTTAGGTTTCTTCACCACCAAAGAAACAAAGTTAAAAGACTATAAATGAATGCACCTTATTTATTATATACGGATAATGATTAAAATTAATTTTCAAGCTCAAAATTATTTATATTTACCAATTTCACATTGAATTATGGTATATTCAGTATTAAAAACTTTAATATTTTTCTTCGTCATTACTATATCTTACATTACGCAATCATTAAGAAACAAAGTTAAAAGACTATAAATGAATTACCCGTAATATATATATATATATATATATATATATATATATATATATATATATATATATATATATATATATATATATATATATATATACATGGGTAATAATTAAATTTAAATAATCAAGTTCAATATTATTTTTATTCACCATAATCACATTGTATTATACTGAAATAGATGTAAAACATTTCTATATTTTTCTTCTTCTCCGTCACCAATGTTTAGATTTATTCACCTTTAAGAAAACAAGTTAAAATACTAAAAATGAATGACCCTTAATTTATACATATGCATAAAATTTAAAGTTAAATAATCAAGCTCAATAGTTTTTATATTCAACGTATCACATTGACTTATGGTATATTGCATCTAAAAATATTCAATATTTTTCTTCACCGTCACAAAATTTAGGTTATTTTATCTGTAAGCAACAAACAAAATAGACAATAATAGGCATAAAAAAATATATTTTATTTCTCTTCTCCATCACAAAATTTTAGTTTTTTCCCCACTTTGATACAAAATTAAAAGACTATAATCCATGACATATATTTCATAAAATATAGGAAATAATTAAATTAAATAATAAAGCTCAAATTTATCTATATTCACCATTTAACATTTAATTATGGTATTTTAGATGTAAATATATTAAATATGTTTCTTCTTCATCACTAAATATAACGTTTCTTCGTCACTAAGGCACAAAGTTAAAAGTCTATTAATGAATGACAAATACATTATATATATATATATATATATATGGGTAATCACTGAAGTTAAATATTCAAGTTCAATTTTATATTTATTCACCATATTCACATTGTATTATAGTATAATATGTCTGAAAAATTTCAATATTTTACTTCTTCTCCATCACCAAATTTTAGGTTTCTTCACCACCAAAGAAACATAGTTAAAAGACTATAAATGAATGCACCTTATTTATTATATACGGATAATGATTAAAATTAATTTTCAAGCTCAAAATTATTTATATTTACCAAATTCACATTGAATTATGGTATATTCAGTATTAAAAACTTTAATATTTTTCTACTTCATTACTATATCTTACGTTACGCAATCATTAAGAAACAAAGTTAAAAGACTATAAATGAATTACCCGTAACACACACACACACACACACACACACACACACACACACACACACACACACACACACATATATATATATATATATATATATATATATATATATATATATATATATATATATATATATATATATATATATATATATATATATATATATATATATATATATATATATATATATATACATGGGTAATAATTAAATTTAAATAATCAAGTTCAATATTATTTTTATTCACCATAATCACATTGTATTATACTAAAATAGATGTAAAACATTTCTATATTTTTCTTCTTCTCCGTCACCAATGTTTAGATTTATTCACCTCTAAGAAAACAAGTTAAAATACTAAAAATGAATGACCCTTAATTTATACATATGCATAAAATTTAAAATTAAATAATCAAGCTCAATAGTTTTTATATTCAACGTATCACATTGACTTATGGTATATTGCATCTAAAAATATTCAATATTTTTCTTCATCGTCACAAAATTTAGGTTATTTTATCTGTAAGCAACAAACAAAATAGACAATAATAGGCATAAAAAAATATATTTTATTTCTCTTCTCCATCACAAAATTTTAGTTTTTTCCCCACTTTGATACAAAATTAAAAGACTATAATCCATGACATATATTTCATAAATTATAGGTAATAATTAAATTAAATAATAAAGCTCAAATTTATCTATATGCACCATTTAACATTTAATTATGGTATTTTAGATGTAAATATATTCAATATGTTTCTTCTCCATCACTAAATATCACGTTTCTTCGTCACTAAGGCACAAAGTTAAAAGTCTATAAATGAATGACAAATACATTATATATATATGGGTAATCACTAAAGTTAAATATTCAAGTTCAATTTTATATTTATTCACCATATTCACATTGTATTATAGTATAAAATGTGTGAAAAATTTCAATATTTTACTTCTTCTCCTTCACCAAATTTTAGGTTTCTTCACCACCAAAGCAACAAAGTTAAAAGACTATAAATGAATGCGCCTTATTTATTATATACGGATAATGATTAAAATTAATTTTCAAGCTCAAAATTATTTATATTTACCAAATTCACATTGAATTATGGTATATTCAGTATTAAAAACTTTAATATTTTTCTTCGTCATTACTATATCTTACATTACGCAATCATTAAGAAACAAAGTTAAAAGACTATAAATGAATTACCCGTAATATATATATATATATATATATATATATATATATATATATATATATATATATATATATATACATGGGTAATAATTAAATTTAAATAATCAAGTTCAATATTATTTTTATTCACCATAATCACATTGTATTATACTGAAATAGATGTAAAACATTTCTATATTTTTCTTCTTCTCCGTCACCAATGTTTAGATTTCTTCACCTTTAAGAAAACAAGTTAAAATACTAAAAATGAATGACCCTTAATTTATACATATGCATAAATTTAAAATTAAATAATCAAGCTCAATAGTTTTTATATTCAACGTATCACATTGACTTATGGTATATTGCATCTAAAAATATTCAATATTTTTCTTCACCGTCACAAAATTTAGGTTATTTTATCTGTAAGCAACAAACAAAATAGACAATAATAGGCATAAAAAATATATTTTATTTCTCTTCTCCATCACAAAATTTTAGTTTTTTCCCCACATTGATACAAAATTAAAAGACTATAATCCATGACATATATTTCATAAATTATAGGTAATAATTAAATTAAATAATAAAGCTCAAATTTATCTATATTCACCATTTAACATTTAATTATGGTATTTTAGATGTAAATATATTCAATATGTTTCTTCTCCATCACTAAATATCACGTTTCTTCGTCACTAAGGCACAAAGTTAAAAGTCTATAAATGAATGACAAATACATTATATATATATATGGGTAATCACTAAAGTTAAATATTCAAGTTCAATTTTATATTTATTCACCATATTCACATTGTATTATAGTATAAAATGTGTGAAAAATTTCAATATTTTACTTCTTCTCCATCACCAAATTTTAGGTTTCTTCACCACCAAAGAAACAAAGTTAAAAGACTATAAATGAATGCACCTTATTTATTATATACGGATAATGATTAAAATTAATTTTCAAGCTCAAAATTATTTATATTTACCAATTTCACATTGAATTATGGTATATTCAGTATTAAAAACTTTAATATTTTTCTTCGTCATTACTATATCTTACATTACGCAATCATTAAGAAACAAAGTTAAAAGACTATAAATGAATTACCCGTAATATATATATATATATATATATATATATATATATATATATATATATATATATATATATATATATATATATATATATATATATATACATGGGTAATAATTAAATTTAAATAATCAAGTTCAATATTATTTTTATTCACCATAATCACATTGTATTATACTGAAATAGATGTAAAACATTTCTATATTTTTCTTCTTCTCCGTCACCAATGTTTAGATTTATTCACCTTTAAGAAAACAAGTTAAAATACTAAAAATGAATGACCCTTAATTTATACATATGCATAAAATTTAAAGTTAAATAATCAAGCTCAATAGTTTTTATATTCAACGTATCACATTGACTTATGGTATATTGCATCTAAAAATATTCAATATTTTTCTTCACCGTCACAAAATTTAGGTTATTTTATCTGTAAGCAACAAACAAAATAGACAATAATAGGCATAAAAAAATATATTTTATTTCTCTTCTCCATCACAAAATTTTAGTTTTTTCCCCACTTTGATACAAAATTAAAAGACTATAATCCATGACATATATTTCATAAAATATAGGAAATAATTAAATTAAATAATAAAGCTCAAATTTATCTATATTCACCATTTAACATTTAATTATGGTATTTTAGATGTAAATATATTAAATATGTTTCTTCTTCATCACTAAATATAACGTTTCTTCGTCACTAAGGCACAAAGTTAAAAGTCTATTAATGAATGACAAATACATTATATATATATATATATATATGGGTAATCACTGAAGTTAAATATTCAAGTTCAATTTTATATTTATTCACCATATTCACATTGTATTATAGTATAATATGTCTGAAAAATTTCAATATTTTACTTCTTCTCCATCACCAAATTTTAGGTTTCTTCACCACCAAAGAAACATAGTTAAAAGACTATAAATGAATGCACCTTATTTATTATATACGGATAATGATTAAAATTAATTTTCAAGCTCAAAATTATTTATATTTACCAAATTCACATTGAATTATGGTATATTCAGTATTAAAAACTTTAATATTTTTCTACTTCATTACTATATCTTACGTTACGCAATCATTAAGAAACAAAGTTAAAAGACTATAAATGAATTACCCGTAACACACACACACACACACACACACACACACACACACACACACACACACACACACACATATATATATATATATATATATATATATATATATATATATATATATATATATATATATATATATATATATATATATATATAATATATATATATATATATATATATATATATATACATGGGTAATAATTAAATTTAAATAATCAAGTTCAATATTATTTTTATTCACCATAATCACATTGTATTATACTAAAATAGATGTAAAACATTTCTATATTTTTCTTCTTCTCCGTCACCAATGTTTAGATTTATTCACCTCTAAGAAAACAAGTTAAAATACTAAAAATGAATGACCCTTAATTTATACATATGCATAAAATTTAAAATTAAATAATCAAGCTCAATAGTTTTTATATTCAACGTATCACATTGACTTATGGTATATTGCATCTAAAAATATTCAATATTTTTCTTCATCGTCACAAAATTTAGGTTATTTTATCTGTAAGCAACAAACAAAATAGACAATAATAGGCATAAAAAAATATATTTTATTTCTCTTCTCCATCACAAAATTTTAGTTTTTTCCCCACTTTGATACAAAATTAAAAGACTATAATCCATGACATATATTTCATAAATTATAGGTAATAATTAAATTAAATAATAAAGCTCAAATTTATCTATATGCACCATTTAACATTTAATTATGGTATTTTAGATGTAAATATATTCAATATGTTTCTTCTCCATCACTAAATATCACGTTTCTTCGTCACTAAGGCACAAAGTTAAAAGTCTATAAATGAATGACAAATACATTATATATATATATGGGTAATCACTAAAGTTAAATATTCAAGTTCAATTTTATATTTATTCACCATATTCACATTGTATTATAGTATAAAATGTGTGAAAAATTTCAATATTTTACTTCTTCTCCTTCACCAAATTTTAGGTTTCTTCACCACCAAAGCAACAAAGTTAAAAGACTATAAATGAATGCGCCTTATTTATTATATACGGATAATGATTAAAATTAATTTTCAAGCTCAAAATTATTTATATTTACCAAATTCACATTGAATTATGGTATATTCAGTATTAAAAACTTTAATATTTTTCTTCGTCATTACTATATCTTACATTACGCAATCATTAAGAAACAAAGTTAAAAGACTATAAATGAATTACCCGTAATATATATATATATATATATATATATATATATATATATATATATATATATAATATATATATATATATATATATATATATATATATATATATATATATATATATATATATATATATATATATATATATATATATATATATATATATATATATATATATATATATATATATATATATATATATATATATATATATATATATATATATATATATATATATATATATATATATATATATATATATATATATAATATATATATATATATATATATATATATATATATATATACATGGGTAATAATTAAATTTAAATAATCAAGTTCAATATTATTTTTATTCACCATAATCACATTGTATTATACTGAAATAGATGTAAAACATTTCTATATTTTTCTTCTTCTCCGTCACCAATGTTTAGATTTCTTCACCTTTAAGAAACCAAGTTAAAATACTAAAAATGAATGACCCTTAATTTATACATATGCATAAAATTTAAAATTAAATAATCAAGCTCAATAGTTTTTATATTCAACGTATCACATTGACTTATGGTATATTGCATCTAAAAATATTCAATATTTTTCTTCACCGTCACAAAATTTAGGTTATTTTATCTGTAAGCAACAAACAAAATAGACAATAATAGGCATAAAAAAATATATTTTATTTCTCTTCTCCATCACAAAATTTTAGTTTTTTCCCCACATTGATACAAAATTAAAAGACTATAATCCATGACATATATTTCATAAATTATAGGTAATAATTAAATTAAATAATAAAGCTCAAATTTATCTATATTCACCATTTAACATTTAATTATGGTATTTTAGATGTAAATATATTCAATATGTTTCTTCTCCATCACTAAATATCACGTTTCTTCGTCACTAAGGCACAAAGTTAAAAGTCTATAAATGAATGACAAATACATTATATATATATATATATATATGGGTAATCACTAAAGTTAAATATTCAAGTTCAATTTTATATTTATTCACCATATTCACATTGTATTATAGTATAAAATGTGTGAAAAATTCCAATATTTTACTTCTTCTCCATCACCAAATTTTAGGTTTCTTCACCACCAAAGAAACAAAGTTAAAAGACTATAAATGAATGCACCTTATTTATTATATACGGATAATGATTAAAATTAATTTTCAAGCTCAAAATTATTTATATTTACCAATTTCACATTGAATTATGGTATATTCAGTATTAAAAACTTTAATATTTTTCTTCTTCATTACTATATCTTACGTTACGCAATCATTAAGAAACAAAGTTAAAAGACTATAAATGAATTACCCGTAACACACACACACACACACACACACACACTAACACATATATATATATATATATATATATATTATATATATATATATATATATATATATATATATATATATATATATACATGGGTAATAATTAAATTTAAATAATCAAGTTCAATATTATTTTTATTCACCATAATCACATTGTATTATACTAAAATAGATGTA
>CAWUDS030005758.1:0-20000 GCA_963859935.3 Lathyrus sativus | reverse complement strand
CACATTGACTTATGGTATATTGCATCTAAAAATATTCAATATTTTTCTTCACCGTCACAAAATTTAGGTTATTTTATCTGTAAGCAACAAACAAAATAGACAATAATAGGCATAAAAAAATATATTTTATTTCTCTTCTCCATCACAAAATTTTAGTTTTTTCCCCACTTTGATACAAAATTAAAAGACTATAATCCATGACATATATTTCATAAATTATAGGTAATAATTAAATTAAATAATAAAGCTCAAATTTATCTATATTCACCATTTAACATTTAATTATGGTATTTTAGATGTAAATATATTCAATATGTTTCTTCTCCATCACTAAATATCACGTTTCTTCGTCACTAAGGCATAAAGTTAAAAGTCTATAAATGAATGACAAATACATTATATATATATGGGTAATCACTAAAGTTAAATATTCAAGTTCAATTTTATATTTATTCACCATATTCACATTGTATTATAGTATAAAATGTGTGAAAAATTTCAATATTTTACTTCTTCTCCTTCACCAAATTTTAGGTTTCTTCACCACCAAAGCAACAAAGTTAAAAGACTATAAATGAATGCACCTTATTTATTATATACGGATAATGATTAAAATTAATTTTCAAGCTCAAAATTATTTATATTTACCAAATTCACATTGAATTATGGTATATTCAGTATTAAAAACTTTAATATTTTTCTTCGTCATTACTATATCTTACATTACGCAATCATTAAGAAACATAGTTAAAAGACTATAAATGAATATATATATATATATATATATATATATATATATATATATATATATATATATATATATATATATATATATATATATATATATATATATATATATATATATATACATGGGTAATAATTAAATTTAAATAATCAAGTTCAATATTATTTTTATTCACCATAATCACATTGTATTATAGCAAAATAGATGTAAAACATTTCTATATTTTTCTTCTTCTCCGTCACCAATGTTTAGATTTCTTCACCTTTAAGACACTAAGTTAAAAGACTAAAAATGAATGACCCTTAATTTATACATATGCATAAAATTTAAAATTAAATAATCAAGCTCAATATTTTTTATATTCAACGTATCACATTGACTTATGGTATATTGCATCTAAAAATATTCAATATTTTTCTTCACAGTCACAAAATTTAGGTTATTTTATCTGTAAGCAACAAACAAAATAGACAATAATGCGCATAAAAAAATATATATTTTATTTCTCTTCTCCATAACAAAATTTAGGTTTTTCCCCACTTTGATACAAAATTAAAAGACTATAATCTATGACATATATTTCATAAAATATAGGAAATAATTAAATTAAATAATAAAGCTCAAAATTATCTATATTCACCATTTAATATATTCAATATGTTTCTTCTCCATCACTAAATATCACGTTTCTTCGTCACTAAGGCACAAAGTTAAAAGTCTATAAATGAATGAAAAATACATTATATATATATGGGTAATCACTAAAGTTAAATAATCAAGTTCAATTTTATATTTATTCACCATATTCACATTGTATTATAGTATAAAATGTGTGAAAAATTTCAATATTTTACTTCTTCTCCTTCACCAAATTTTAGGTTTCTTCACCACCAAAGCAACAAAGTTAAAAGACTATAAATGAATGCACCTTATTTATTATATACGGATAATGATTAAAATTAATTTTCAAGCTCAAAATTATTTATATTTACCAAATTCACATTGAATTATGGTATATTCAGTATTAAAAACTTTAATATTTTTCTTCGTCATTACTATATCTTACATTACGCAATCATTAAGAAACAAAGTTAAAAGACTATAAATGAATTACCCGTAATATATATATATATATATATATATATATATATATATATATATATATATATATATATATATAATATATATATATATATATATATATATATATATATATATATATATATATATATATATATATATATATATATATATATACATGGGTAATAATTAAATTTAAATAATCAAGTTCAATATTATTTTTATTCACCATAATCACATTGTATTATAGCAAAATAGATGTAAAACATTTCTATATTTTTCTTCTTCTCCGTCACCAATGTTTAGATTTCTTCACCTTTAAGAAACTAAGTTAAAAGACTAAAAATGAATGACCCTTAATTTATACATATGCATAAAATTTAAAATTAAATAATCAAGCTCAATATTTTTTATATTCAACGTATCACATTGACTTATGGTATATTGCATCTAAAAATATTCAATATTTTTCTTCACAGTCACAACATTTAGGTTATTTTATCTGTAAGCAACAAACAAAATAGACAATAATACGCATAAAAAAATATATATTTTATTTCTCTTCTCCATAACAAAATTTTAGGTTTTTCCCCACTTTGATACAAAATTAAAAGACTATAATTCATGACATATATTTCATAAAATATAGGAAATAATTAAATTAAATAATAAAGCTCAAATTTATCTATATTCACCATTTAACATTTAATTATGGTATTTTAGATGTAAATATATTCAATATGTTTCTTCTCCATCACTAAATATCACGTTTCTTCGTCACTAAGGCACAAAGTTAAAAGTCTATTAATGAATGACAAATACTTTATATATATATGGGTAATCACTGAAGTTAAATATTCAAGTTCAATTTTATATTTATTCACCATATTCACATTGTATTATAGTATAAAATGTGTGAAAAATTTTAATATTTTACTTCTTCTCCTTCACCAAATTTTAGGTTTCTTCACCACCAAAGCAACAAAGTTAAAAGACTATAAATGAATGCACCTTATTTATTATATACGGATAATGATTAAAATTAATTTTCAAGCTCAAAATTATTTATATTTACCAAAGTCACATTGAATTATGGTATATTCAGTATTAAAAACTTTAATATTTTTCTTCGTCATTACTATATCTTACATTACGCAATCATTAAGAAACAAAGTTAAAAGACTATAAATGAATTACCCGTAATATATATATATATATATATATATATATATATATATATATATATATATATATATATATATATATATATATATAATATATATATATATATATATATACATACATGGGTAATAATTAAATGTAAATAATCAAGTTCAATATTATTTTTATTCACCATAATCACATTGTATTATAGCAAAATAGATGTAAAAAATTTCTATATTTTTCTTCTTCTCCGTCACCAATGTTTAGATTTCTTCACCTTTAAGAAACTAAGTTAAAAGACTAAAAATGAATGACCCTTAATTTATACATATGCATAAAATTTAAAATTAAATAATCAAGCTCAATATTTTTTATATTCAACGTATCACATTGACTTATGGTATATTGCATCTAAAAATATTCAATATTTTTCTTCACAGTGACAAAATTTAGGTTATTTTATCTGTAAGCAACAAACAAAATAGACAATAATACGCATAAAAAAATATATATTTTATTTCTCTTCTCCATAACAAAATTTTAGGTTTTCCCCCCACTTTTATACAAAATTAAAAGACTATAATCCATGACATATATTTCATAAAATATAGGAAATAATTAAATTAAATAATAAAGCTCAAATTTATCTATATTCACCATTTAACATTTAATTATGGTATTTTAGATGTAAATATATTCAATATGTTTCTTCTCCATCACTAAATATCACGTTTCTTCGTCACTAAGGCACAAAGTTAAAAGTCTATTAATGAATGACAAATACTTTATATATATATGGGTAATCACTGAAGTTAAATATTCAAGTTCAATTTTATATTTATTCACCATATTCACATTGTATTATAGTATAAAATGTGTGAAAAATTTCAATATTTTACTTCTTCTCCTTCACCAAATTTTAGGTTTCTTCACCACCAAAGCAACAAAGTTAAAAGACTATAAATGAATGCACCTTATTTATTATATACGGATAATGATTAAAATTAATTTTCAAGCTCAAAATTATTTATATTTACCAAATTCACATTGAATTATGGTATATTCAGTATTAAAAACTTTAATATTTTTTCCTTCGTCATTACTATATCTTACATTACGCAATCATTAAGAAACAAAGTTAAAAGACTATAAATGAATTACCCGTAATATATATATATATATATATATATATATATATATATATATATATATATATATATATAATATATATATATATATATATATATATATATATATATATATATATATATATATATATACATGGGTAATAATTAAATTTAAATAATCAAGTTCAATATTATTTTTATTCACCACAATCACATAGTATTATACTAAAATAGATGTAAAACATTTCTATATTTTTCTTCTTCTCCGTCACCAATGTTTAGATTTCTTCACCTTTAAGAAACCAAGTTAAAATACTAAAAATGAATGACCCTTAATTTATACATATGCATAAAATTTAAAATTAAATAATCAAGCTCAATAGTTTTTATATTCAACGTATCACATTGACTTATGGTATATTGCATCTAAAAATATTCAATATTTTTCTTCACCGTCACAAAATTTAGGTTATTTTATCTGTAAGCAACAAACAAAATAGACAATAATAGGCATAAAAAAATATATTTTATTTCTCTTCTCCATCACAAAATTTTAGTTTTTTCCCCACATTGATACAAAATTAAAAGACTATAATCCATGACATATATTTCATAAATTATAGGTAATAATTAAATTAAATAATAAAGCTCAAATTTATCTATATTCACCATTTAACATTTAATTATGGTATTTTAGATGTAAATATATTCAATATGTTTCTTCTCCATCACTAAATATCACGTTTCTTCGTCACTAAGGCACAAAGTTAAAAGTCTATAAATGAATGACAAATACATTATATATATATGGGTAATCACTAAATTTAAATATTCAAGTTCAATTTTATATTTATTCACCATATTCACATTGTATTATAGTATAAAATGTGTGAAAAATTTCAATATTTTACTTCTTCTCCTTCACCAAATTTTAGGTGTCTTCACCACCAAAGCAACAAAGTTAAAAGACTATAAATGAATGCACCTTATTTATTATATACGGATAATGATTAAAATTAATTTTCAAGCTCAAAATTATTTATATTTACCAAATTCACATTGAATTATGGTATATTCAGTATTAAAAACTTTAATATTTTTCTTCTTCATTACTATCTTACGTTACGCAATCATTAAGAAACAAAGTTAAAAGACTATAAATGAATTACCCGTAATATATATATATATATATATATATATATATATATATATATATATATATATATATATATATATATATATATATATATATATATATATACACATGGGTAATAATTAAATTTAAATAATCAAGTTCAATATTATTTTTATTCACCATAATCACATTGTATTATAGCAAAATAGATGTAAAACATTTCTATATTTTTCTTCTTCTCCGTCACCAATGTTTAGATTTCTTCACCTTTAAGAAACTAAGTTAAAAGACTAAAAATGAATGACCCTTAATTTATACATATGCATAAAATTTAAAATTAAATAATCAAGCACAATATTTTTTATATTCAACGTATCACATTGACTTATGGTATATTGCATCTAAAAATATTCAATATTTTTCTTCACAGTCACAAAATTTAGGTTATTTTATCTGTAAGCAACAAAAAAAATAGACAATAATAGGCATAAAAAAATATATATTTTATTTCTCTTCTCCATAACAAAATTTTAGGTTTTCCCCCCACTTTGATATAAAATTAAAAGACTATAGTCCATGACATATATTTCATAAAATATAGGAAATAATTAAATTAAATAATAAAGCTCAAATTTATCTATATTCACCATTTAACATTTAATTATGGTATTTTAGATGTAAATATATTCAATATGTTTCTTCTCCATCACTAAATATCACGTTTCTTCGTCACTAAGGCACAAAGTTAAAAGTCTATAAATGAATGACAAATACATTATATATATATGGGTAATCACTGAAGTTAAGTATTCAAGTTCAATTTTATATTTATTCACCATATTCACATTGTATTATAGTATAATATGTGTGAAAAATTTCAATATTTTACTTCTTCTCCTTCACCAAATTTTAGGTTTCTTCACCACCAAAGCAACAAAGTTGAAAGACTATAAATGAATGCACCTTATTTATTATATACGGATAATGATTAAAATTAATTTTCAAGCTCAAAATTATTTATATTTACCAAATTCAGAATGAATTGTGGTATATTCATTATTAAAAACTTTAATATTTTTCTTCTTCATTACTATATCTTACGTTACTTAATCATTAAGAAACAAACTTAAAAGACTATAAATAAATTACCCGTAACATATATATATATATATATATATATATATATATATATATATATATATATATATATATATATATATATATATATATATATATATATATATATATATATATATATATATATATATATATATATATACATGGGTAATAATTAAATTTAAATAATCAAGTTCAATATTATTTTTATTCACCATAATCACATTGTATTATACTAAAATAGATGTAAAACATTTCTATATTTTTCTTCTTCTCCGTCACCAATGTTTAGATTTCTTCACCTTTAAGAAACCAAGTTAAAATACTAAAAATGAATGACCCTTAATTTATACATATGCATAAAATTTAAAATTAAATAATCAAGCTCAATAGTTTTTATATTCAACGTATCACATTGACTTATGGTATATTGCATCTAAAAATATTCAATATTTTTCTTCACCGTCACATAATTTAGGTTATTTTATCTGTAAGCAACAAACAAAATAGACAATAATAGGCATAAAAAAATATATTTTATTTCTCTTCTCCAGCACAAAATTTTAGTTTTTTCCCCACATTGATACAAAATTAAAAGACTATAATCCATGACATATATATCATAAAATATAGGTAATAATTAAATTAAATAATAAAGCTCAAATTTATCTATATTCACCATTTAACATTTAATTATGGTATTTTAGATGTAAATATATTCAATATGTTTCTTCTCCATCACTAAATATCACGTTTCTTCGTCACTAAGGCACAAAATTAAAAGTCTATAAATGAATGACAAATACATTATATATATATGGGTAATCACTAAGTTAAATATTCAAGTTCAATTTTATATTTATTCACCACATTCTCATTGTATTATAGTATAAAATGTGTGAAAAATTTCAATATTTTACTTCTTCTCCTTCACCAAATTTTAGGTGTCTTCACCACCAAAGCAACAAAGTTAAAAGACTATAAATGAATGCCCTTATTTATTATATACGGATAATGATTAAAATTAATTTTCAAGCTCAAAATTATTTATATTTACCAAATTCACATTGAATTATGGTATATTCAGTATTAAAAACTTTAATATTTCTCTTCTTCATTACTATATCTTACGTTACGCAATCATTAAGAAACAAAGTTAAAAGACTATAAATGAATTACCCGTAATATATATATATATATATATATATATATATATATATATATATATATATATATATATATATATATATATATATATATATATATATATATATATATATAAATATATATACATGGGTAATAATTAAATTTAAATAATCAAGTTCAATATTATTTTTATTCACCATAATCACATTGTATTATAGCAAAATAGATGTAAAACATTTCTATATTTTTCTTCTTCTCCGTCACCAATGTTTAGATTTCTTCACCTTTAAGAAACTAAGTTAAAAGACTAAAAATGAATGACCCTTAATTTATACATATGCATAAAATTTAAAATTAAATAATCAAGCACAATATTTTTTATATTCAACGTATCACATTGACTTATGGTATATTGCATCTAAAAATATTCAATATTTTTCTTCACAGTCACAAAATTTAGGTTATTTTATCTGTAAGCAACAAACAAAATAGACAATAATAGGCATAAAAAAATATGTATTTTATTTCTCTTCTCCATAACAAAATTTTAGGTTTTCCCCCACTTTTATACAAAATTAAAAGACTATAATCCATGACATATATTTCATAAAATATAGGAAATAATTAAATTAAATAATAAAGCTCAAATTTATCTATATTCACCATTTAACATTTAATTATGGTATTTTAGATGTAAATATATTCAATATGTTTCTTCTCCATCACTAAATATCACGTTTCTTCGTCATTAAGGCACAAAGTTAAAAGTCTATAAATGAATGACAAATAAATTATATATATATATGGGTAATCACTGAAGTTAAATATTCAAGTTCAATTTTATATTTATTCACCATATTCACATTGTATTATAGTATAATATGTGTGAAAAATTTCAATATTTTACTTCTTCTCCTTCACCAAATTTTAGGTTTCTTCACCACCAAAGCAACAAAGTTGAAAGACTATAAATGAATGCACCTTATTTATTATATACGGATAATGATTAAAATTAATTTTCAAGCTCAAAATTATTTATATTTACCAAATTCAGAATGAATTGTGGTATATTCATTATTAAAAACTTTAATATTTTTCTTCTTCATTACTATATCTTACGTTACTTAATCATTAAGAAACAAAGTTAAAAGACTATAAATAAATTACCCGTAACATATATATATATATATATATATATATATATATATATATATATATATATATATATATATATATATATATATATATATATATATATATATATATATATATATATATATATATATATATATATATATATATATATATATATATATATATATATATATATATATATATATATATATATATATATATATATATATATATATATACATGGGTAATAATTAAATTTAAATAATCAAGTTCAATATTATTTTTATTCACCATAATCACATTGTATTATACTAAAATAGATGTAAAACATTTCTATATTTTTCTTCTTCTCCGTCACCAATGTTTAGATTTCTTCACCTTTAAGAAACCAAGTTAAAATACTAAAAATGAATGACCCTTAATTTATACATATGCATAAAATTTAAAATTAAATAATCAAGCTCAATAGTTTTTATATTCAACGTATCACATTGACTTATGGTATATTGCATCTAAAAATATTCAATATTTTTCTTCACCGTCACATAATTTAGGTTATTTTATCTGTAAGCAACAAACAAAATAGACAATAATAGGCATAAAAAAATATATTTTATTTCTCTTCTCCAGCACAAAATTTTAGTTTTTTCCCCACATTGATACAAAATTAAAAGACTATAATCCATGACATATATATCATAAAATATAGGTAATAATTAAATTAAATAATAAAGCTCAAATTTATCTATATTCACCATTTAACATTTAATTATGGTATTTTAGATGTAAATATATTCAATATGTTTCTTCTCCATCACTAAATATCACGTTTCTTCGTCACTAAGGCACAAAATTAAAAGTCTATAAATGAATGACAAATACATTATATATATATGGGTAATCACTAAAGTTAAATATTCAAGTTCAATTTTATATTTATTCACCATATTCACATTGTATTATAGTATAAAATGTGTGAAAAATTTCAATATTTTACTTCTTCTCCTTCACCAAATTTTAGGTGTCTTCACCACCAAAGCAACAAAGTTAAAAGACTATAAATGAATGCACCTTATTTATTATATACGGATAATGATTAAAATTAATTTTCAAGCTCAAAATTATTTATATTTACCAAATTCACATTGAATTATGGTATATTCAGTATTAAAAACTTTAATATTTCTCTTCTTCATTACTATATCTTACGTTACGCAATCATTAAGAAACAAAGTTAAAAGACTATAAATGAATTACCCGTAATATATATATATATATATATATATATATATATATATATATATATATATATATATATATATACATGGGTAATAATTAAATTTAAATAATCAAGTTCAATATTATTTTTATTCACCATAATGACATTGTATTATAGCAAAATAGATGTAAAACATTTCTATATTTTTCTTCTTCTCCGTCACCAATGTTTAGATTTCTTCACCTTTAAGAAACTAAGTTAAAAGACTAAAAATGAATGACCCTTAATTTATACATATGCATAAAATTTAAAATTAAATAATCAAGCACAATATTTTTTATATTCAACGTATCACATTGACTTATGGTATATTGCATCTAAAAATATTCAATATTTTTCTTCACAGTCACAAAATTTAGGTTATTTTATCTGTAAGCAACAAACAAAATAGACAATAATAGGCATAAAAAAATATATATTTTATTTCTCTTCTCCATAACAAAATTTTAGGTTTTCCCCCACTTTGATACAAAATTAAAAGACTATAATCCATGACATATATTTCATAAA
The DNA here is from genome assembly GCA_963859935.3 of Lathyrus sativus. NCBI lineage: Eukaryota > Viridiplantae > Streptophyta > Magnoliopsida > Fabales > Fabaceae > Lathyrus > Lathyrus sativus. The sequence continues at coordinate 9,564 of CAWUDS030005758.1, read as the reverse complement.
ATATAGGAAATAATTAAATTAAATAATAAAGCTCAAATTTATCTATATTCACCATTTAACATTTAATTATGGTATTTTAGATGTAAATATATTCAATATGTTTCTTCTCCATCACTAAATATCACGTTTCTTCGTCACTAAGGCACAAAGTTAAAAGTCTATAAATGAATGACAAATACATTATATATATATGGGTAATCACTGAAGTTAAATATTCAAGTTCAATTTTATATTTATTCACCATATTCACATTGTATTATAGTATAATATGTGTGAAAAATTTCAATATTTTACTTCTTCTCCTTCACCAAATTTTAGGTTTCTTCACCACCAAAGCAACAAAGTTGAAAGACTATAAATGAATGCACCTTATTTATTATATACGGATAATGATTAAAATTAATTTTCAAGCTCAAAATTATTTATATTTACCAAATTCAGAATGAATTGTGGTATATTCATTATTAAAAACTTTAATATTTTTCTTCTTCATTACTATATCTTACGTTACTTAATCATTAAGAAACAAAGTTAAAAGACTATAAATAAATTACCCGTAACATATATATATATATATATATATATATATATATATATATATATATATATATATATATATATATATATATATATATATATATATATATATATATATATATATATATATATATATATATATATATATATATATATATATATATATATATATATATATATATATATATATATATATATATATATATATATATATATATATATATATATATATATATATATATATATATATATATATATATACATGGGTAATAATTAAATTTAAATAATCAAGTTCAATATTATTTTTATTCACCATAATCACATTGTATTATACTAAAATAGATGTAAAACATTTCTATATTTTTCTTCTTCTCCGTCACCAATGTTTAGATTTCTTCACCTTTAAGAAACCAAGTTAAAATACTAAAAATGAATGACCCTTAATTTATACATATGCATAAAATTTAAAATTAAATAATCAAGCTCAATAGTTTTTATATTCAACGTATCACATTGACTTATGGTATATTGCATCTAAAAATATTCAATATTTTTCTTCACCGTCACATAATTTAGGTTATTTTATCTGTAAGCAACAAACAAAATAGACAATAATAGGCATAAAAAAATATATTTTATTTCTCTTCTCCAGCACAAAATTTTAGTTTTTTCCCCACGTTGATACAAAATTAAAAGACTATAATCCATGACATATATATCATAAAATATAGGTAATAATTAAATTAAATAATAAAGCTCAAATTTATCTATATTCACCATTTAACATTTAATTATGGTATTTTAGATGTAAATATATTCAATATGTTTCTTCTCCATCACTAAATATCACGTTTCTTCGTCACTAAGGCACAAAATTAAAAGTCTATAAATGAATGACAAATACATTATATATATATATGGGTAATCACTAAAGTTAAATATTCAAGTTCAATTTTATATTTATTCACCATATTCACATTGTATTATAGTATAAAATGTGTGAAAAATTTCAATATTTTACTTCTTCTCCTTCACCAAATTTTAGGTGTCTTCACCACCAAAGCAACAAAGTTAAAAGACTATAAATGAATGCACCTTATTTATTATATACGGATAATGATTAAAATTAATTTTCAAGCTCAAAATTATTTATATTTACCAAATTCACATTGAATTATGGTATATTCAGTATTAAAAACTTTAATATTTCTCTTCTTCATTACTATATCTTACGTTACGCAATCATTAAGAAACAAAGTTAAAAGACTATAAATGAATTACCCGTAATATATATATATATATATACATGGGTAATAATTAAATTTAAATAATCAAGTTCAATATTATTTTTATTCACCATAATCAGATTGTATTATAGCAAAATAGATGTAAAACATTTCTATATTTTTCTTCTTCTCCGTCACCAATGTTTAGATTTCTTCACCTTTAAGAAACTAAGTTAAAAGACTAAAAATGAATGACCCTTAATTTATACATATGCATAAAATTTAAAATTAAATAATCAAGCACAATATTTTTTATATTCAACGTATCACATTGACTTATGGTATATTGCATCTAAAAATATTCAATATTTTTCTTCACAGTCACAAAATTTAGGTTATTTTATCTGTAAGCAACAAACAAAATAGACAATAATAGGCATAAAAAATATATATTTTATTTCTCTTCTCCATAACAAAATTTTAGGTTTTCCCCCACTTTGATACAAAATTAAAAGACTATAATCCATGACATATATTTCATAAAATATAGGAAATAATTAAATTAAATAATAAAGCTCAAATTTATCTATATTCACCATTTAACATTTAATTATGGTATTTTAGATGTAAATATATTCAATATGTTTCTTCTCCATCACTAAATATCACGTTTCTTCGTCACTAAGGCACAAAGTTAAAAGTCTATAAATGAATGACAAATACATTATATATATATGGGTAATCACTGAAGTTAAATATTCAAGTTCAATTTTATATTTATTCACCATATTCACATTGTATTATAGTATAATATGTGTGAAAAATTTCAATATTTTACTTCTTCTCCTTCACCAAATTTTAGGTTTCTTCACCACCAAAGCAACAAAGTTGAAAGACTATAAATGAATGCACCTTATTTATTATATACGGATAATGATTAAAATTAATTTTCAAGCTCAAAATTATTTATATTTACCAAATTCAGAATGAATTGTGGTATATTCATTATTAAAAACTTTAATATTTTTCTTCTTCATTACTATATCTTACGTTACTTAATCATTAAGAAACAAAGTTAAAAGACTATAAATAAATTACCCGTAACATATATATATATATATATATATATATATATATATATATATATATATATATATATATATATATATATATATATATATATATATATATATATATATATATACATGGGTAATAATTAAATTTAAATAATCAAGTTCAATATTATTTTTATTCACCATAATCACATTGTATTATACTAAAATAGATGTAAAACATTTCTATATTTTTCTTCTTCTCCGTCACCAATGTTTAGATTTCTTCACCTTTAAGAAACCAAGTTAAAATACTAAAAATGAATGACCCTTAATTTATACATATGCATAAAATTTAAAATTAAATAATCAAGCTCAATAGTTTTTATATTCAACGTATCACATTGACTTATGGTATATTGCATCTAAAAATATTCAATATTTTTCTTCACCGTCACATAATTTAGGTTATTTTATCTGTAAGCAACAAACAAAATAGACAATAATAGGCATAAAAAAATATATTTTATTTCTCTTCTCCAGCACAAAATTTTAGTTTTTTCCCCACGTTGATACAAAATTAAAAGACTATAATCCATGACATATATATCATAAAATATAGGTAATAATTAAATTAAATAATAAAGCTCAAATTTATCTATATTCACCATTTAACATTTAATTATGGTATTTTAGATGTAAATATATTCAATATGTTTCTTCTCCATCACTAAATATCACGTTTCTTCGTCACTAAGGCACAAAATTAAAAGTCTATAAATGAATGACAAATACATTATATATATATATGGGTAATCACTAAAGTTAAATATTCAAGTTCAATTTTATATTTATTCACCATATTCACATTGTATTATAGTATAAAATGTGTGAAAAATTTCAATATTTTACTTCTTCTCCTTCACCAAATTTTAGGTGTCTTCACCACCAAAGCAACAAAGTTAAAAGACTATAAATGAATGCACCTTATTTATTATATACGGATAATGATTAAAATTAATTTTCAAGCTCAAAATTATTTATATTTACCAAATTCACATTGAATTATGGTATATTCAGTATTAAAAACTTTAATATTTCTCTTCTTCATTACTATATCTTACGTTACGCAATCATTAAGAAACAAAGTTAAAAGACTATAAATGAATTACCCGTAATATATATATATATATATACATGGGTAATAATTAAATTTAAATAATCAAGTTCAATATTATTTTTATTCACCATAATCAGATTGTATTATAGCAAAATAGATGTAAAACATTTCTATATTTTTCTTCTTCTCCGTCACCAATGTTTAGATTTCTTCACCTTTAAGAAACTAAGTTAAAAGACTAAAAATGAATGACCCTTAATTTATACATATGCATAAAATTTAAAATTAAATAATCAAGCACAATATTTTTTATATTCAACGTATCACATTGACTTATGGTATATTGCATCTAAAAATATTCAATATTTTTCTTCACAGTCACAAAATTTAGGTTATTTTATCTGTAAGCAACAAACAAAATAGACAATAATAGGCATAAAAAAATATATATTTTATTTCTCTTCTCCATAACAAAATTTTAGGTTTTCCCCCACTTTGATACAAAATTAAAAGACTATAATCCATGACATATATTTCATAAAATATAGGAAATAATTAAATTAAATAATAAAGCTCAAATTTATCTATATTCACCATTTAACATTTAATTATGGTATTTTAGATGTAAATATATTCAATATGTTTCTTCTCCATCACTAAATATCACGTTTCTTCGTCACTAAGGCACAAAGTTAAAAGTCTATAAATGAATGACAAATACATTATATATATATGGGTAATCACTGAAGTTAAATATTCAAGTTCAATTTTATATTTATTCACCATATTCACATTGTATTATAGTATAATATGTGTGAAAAATTTCAATATTTTACTTCTTCTCCTTCACCAAATTTTAGGTTTCTTCACCACCAAAGCAACAAAGTTGAAAGACTATAAATGAATGCACCTTATTTATTATATACGGATAATGATTAAAATTAATTTTCAAGCTCAAAATTATTTATATTTACCAAATTCAGAATGAATTGTGGTATATTCATTATTAAAAACTTTAATATTTTTCTTCTTCATTACTATATCTTACGTTACTTAATCATTAAGAAACAAAGTTAAAAGACTATAAATAAATTACCCGTAACATATATATATATATATATATATATATATATATATATATATATATATATATATATATATATATATATATATATATATATATATATATATATATATATATATATATATATATATATATATATATATACATGGGTAATAATTAAATTTAAATAATCAAGTTCAATATTATTTTTATTCACCATAATCACATTGTATTATACTAAAATAGATGTAAAACATTTCTATATTTTTCTTCTTCTCCGTCACCAATGTTTAGATTTCTTCACCTTTAAGAAACCAAGTTAAAATACTAAAAATGAATGACCCTTAATTTATACATATGCATAAAATTTAAAATTAAATAATCAAGCTCAATAGTTTTTATATTCAACGTATCACATTGACTTATGGTATATTGCATCTAAAAATATTCAATATTTTTCTTCACCGTCACATAATTTAGGTTATTTTATCTGTAAGCAACAAACAAAATAGACAATAATAGGCATAAAAAAATATATTTTATTTCTCTTCTCCAGCACAAAATTTTAGTTTTTTCCCCACATTGATACAAAATTAAAAGACTATAATCCATGACATATATATCATAAAATATAGGTAATAATTAAATTAAATAATAAAGCTCAAATTTATCTATATTCACCATTTAACATTTAATTATGGTATTTTAGATGTAAATATATTCAATATGTTTCTTCTCCATCACTAAATATCACGTTTCTTCGTCACTAAGGCACAAAATTAAAAGTCTATAAATGAATGACAAATACATTATATATATATAAGGGTAATCACTAAAGTTAAATATTCAAGTTCAATTTTATATTTATTCACCATATTCACATTGTATTATAGTATAAAATGTGTGAAAAATTTCAATATTTTACTTCTTCTCCTTCACCAAATTTTAGGTGTCTTCACCACCAAAGCAACAAAGTTAAAAGACTATAAATGAATGCACCTTATTTATTATATACGGATAATGATTAAAATTAATTTTCAAGCTCAAAATTATTTATATTTACCAAATTCACATTGAATTATGGTATATTCAGTATTAAAAACTTTAATATTTCTCTTCTTCATTACTATATCTTACGTTACGCAATCATTAAGAAACAAAGTTAAAAGACTATAAATGAATTACCCGTAATATATATATATATATATATATATATATATATATATATATATATATATATATATATATATATATATATATATATATATATATATATATATATATATATATATATATATATATATATATATAATATATATATATATATATATATATATATATATATATATATATATATATATATACATGGCTAATAATTAAATTTAAATAATCAAGTTCAATATTATTTTTATTCACCATAATCAGATTGTATTATAGCAAAATAGATGTAAAACATTTCTATATTTTTCTTCTTCTCCGTCACCAATGTTTAGATTTCTTCACCTTTAAGAAACTAAGTTAAAAGACTAAAAATGTGAATGACCCTTAATTTATACATATGCATAAAATTTAAAATTAAATAATCAAGCACAATATTTTTTATATTCAACGTATCACATTGACTTATGGTATATTGCATCTAAAAATATTCAATATTTTTCTTCACAGTCACAAAATTTAGGTTATTTTATCTGTAAGCAACAAACAAAATAGACAATAATAGGCATAAAAAAATATATATTTTATTTCTCTTCTCCATAACAAAATTTTAGGTTTTCCCCCACTTTGATACAAAATTAAAAGACTATAATCCATGACATATATTTCATAAATATAGGAAATAATTAAATTAAATAATAAAGCTCAAATTTATCTATATTCACCATTTAAACATTTAATTATGGTATTTTAGATGTAAATATATTCAATATGTTTCTTCTCCATCACTAAATATCACGTTTCTTCGTCACTAAGGCACAAAGTTAAAAGTCTATAAATGAATGACAAATACATTATATATATATGGGTAATCACTGAAGTTAAATATTCAAGTTCAATTTTATATTTATTCACCATATTCACATTGTATTATAGTATAATATGTGTGAAAAATTTCAATATTTTACTTCTTCTCCTTCACCAAATTTTAGGTTTCTTCACCACCAAAGCAACAAAGTTGAAAGACTATAAATGAATGCACCTTATTTATTATATACGGATAATGATTAAAATTAATTTTCAAGCTCAAAATTATTTATATTTACCAAATTCACAATGAATTGTGGTATATTCATTATTAAAAACTTTAATATTTTTCTTCTTCATTACTATATCTTACGTTACTAAATCATTAAGAAACAAAGTTAAAAGACTATAAATAAATTACCCGTAACATATATATATATATATATATATATATATATATATATATATATATATATATTATATATATATATATATATATATATACATGGGTAATAATTAAATTTAAATAAACAAGTTCAATATTATTTTTATTCACCATAATCACATTGTATTATACTAAAATAGATGTAAAACATTTCTATATTTTTCTTCTTCTCCGTCACCAATGTTTAGATTTCTTCACCTTTAAGAAACCAAGTTAAAATACTAAAAATGAATGACCCTTAATTTATACATATGCATAAAATTTAAAATTAAATAATCAACCTCAATAGTTTTTATATTCAACGTATCACATTGACTTATGGTATATTGCATCTAAAAATATTCAATATTTTTCTTCACCGTCACATAATTTAGGTTATTTTATCTGTAAGCAACAAACAAAATAGACAATAATAGGCATAAAAAAATATTTTATTTCTCTTCTCCAGCACAAAATTTTAGTTTTTTCCCCACATTGATACAAAATTAAAAGACTATAATCCATGACATATATTTCATAAAATATAGGTAATAATTAAATTAAATAATAAAGCTCAAATTTATCTATATTCACCATTTAACATTTAATTATGGTATTTTAGATGTAAATATATTCAATATGTTTCTTCTCCATCACTAAATATCACGTTTCTTCGTCACTAAGGCACAAAATTAAAAGTCTATATATGAATGACAAATACATTATATATATATGGGTAATCACTAAAGTTAAATATTCAAGTTCAATTTTATATTTATTCACCATATTCACATTGTATTATAGTATAATATGTGTGAAAATTTTCAATATTTTACTTCTTCTCCTTCACCAAATTTTAGGTTTCTTCACCACCAAAGCAACAAAGTTAAAAGACTATAAATGAATGCACCTTATTTATTATATACGGATAATGATTAAAATTAATTTTCAAGCTTAAAATTATTTATATTTACCAAATTCACATTGAATTATTGTATATTCAGTATTAAAAACTTTAATGTTTTTCTTCTTCATTACTATATCTTACGTTACTCAATCATTAAGAAACAAAGTTAAAAGACTATAATGAATTACCCGTAACACACACACACACACACACACATATATATATATATATATATATATATATATATATATATATATATATATATATATATATATATATATATATATATATATATATATATATATATATATATATTTATATATATATATATATATATATATATATATATACATGGGTAATAATTAAATTTAAATAATCAAGTTCAATATTATTTTTATTCACCATAATCACATTGTATTATAGTAAAATAGATGTAAAACATTTCTATATTTTTCTTCTTCTCTGTCACCAATGTTTAGATTTCTTCACCTTTAAGAAACCAAGTTAAAAGACTAAAAATTAATGACCCTTAATTTATACATATGCATAAAATTTAAAATTAAATAATCAAGCTCAATATTTTTTATATTCAACCTAACACATTGACTTATGGTATATTGCATCTAAAAATATTCAATATTTTTCTTCACCGTCACAAAATTTAGGTTATTTTATCTGTAAGAAACAAACAAAATAGACAATAATAGGCATAAAAAAATATATTTTATTTCTCTTCTCCATCACAAAATTTTAGTTTTTTCCCCACTTTGATACAAAATTAAAAGACTATAATCCATGACATATATTTCATAAAATATAGGTAATAATTAAATTAAATAATAAAGCTCAAATTTATCTATATTCACCATTTAACATTTAATTATGGTATTTTAGATGTAAATATATTCAATATGTTTCTTCTCCATCACTAAATATCACGTTTCTTCGTCACTAAGGCACAAAGTTCAAAGTCTATAAATGAATGACAAATACATTATATATATATATATATGGATAATCACTAAAGTTAAATATTCAAGTTCAATTTTATATTTTTTCACCATATTCACATTGTATTATAGTATAATATGTGTGAAAAATTTCAATATTTTACTTCTTCTCCTTCACCAAATTTTAGGTTACTTCACCACCAAAGCAACAAAGTTAAAAGACTATAAATGAATGCACCTTATTTATTATATACGGATAATGATTAAAATTAATTTTCAAGCTCAAAATTATTTATATTTACCAAATTCACATTGAATTC
>CAWUDS030005757.1:0-46582 GCA_963859935.3 Lathyrus sativus | reverse complement strand
CCGAGAATGTTGTCAATTTGGATGGTCTTTGGGAGACTTCCAAGCTTGAGGGAGATCATCGTTTGAAGGCGGATGAGCTTCCTCGGTTACCTCATGGTGTACATCTTTATCCTCCTCAACTTTGGCTTCGTCAGGTTGATCAATCCCCATCTCGCCCCCTTTGAGTATGTCTTCCGTAGATGTACCTGCACTATGAACTACACTATCCTTTCCGACATTTCTCGGATAGGACTCATCAAAAGTAACATGCACAGACTCTTCTACAGTAAGTAATCGTTTATTATATATTCTATATGCTTTACTCGATTGAGAGTATCCGAGGAAGATACCTTCGTCGGCCTTGGAATCAAATTTGCCCAAGTTTTCCTTTCCATTGTTTAATACAAAACATTTGCAACCAAAAACATGCAAGTGAGAAACATTTGGCTTTCGCCCTTTTAAAAGCTCATATGGTGTTTTATTTAGAATGGGGCAAATGAGCACCCTATTTAAAACATAACACGTCGTACTAATGGCGTCGGCCCAAAAATATTTCGGTAAACCACTTTCGTTAATAATTGTTCTTCCCAATTCTTCTAAAATTCGGTTTTTACGCTCCACAACCCCATTTTGTTGAGGAGTGCGTGGAGCGGAGAAGTTATGATCTATACCATGGTTACCTCAATATTCTTCAAATAAGTGATTTTCAAATTCACCTCCATGGTCGCTTCTAATTGACACAATGTTTGTATTTAACTTATTTTGGGAAAGCTTGGCAAACCTTTCAAAAGCGGCGAATGTATCACTCTTACTTACTAAAAAGATAGTCCAACAAAATCTAGAAAAATCGTCCACTATTACGAACCCGTAATAGTTTCCTCCTAGACTTTTAATCCTAGACGGCCCAAACAAGTCCATATGAAGAAGTTCGAGAGGTCTCGTTGTCGAAACGATCTTTTTGGATTTAAATGAGATCCTCGTTTGCTTCCCTTTTTGACAAGTATCACAAAGGTGATCCTTGGTGAACTTTATTTTGGGAAGTCCTAATACTAAGTCTTTTGAGACTACTTTATTTAGTAAGTCAAAATTAACATGCGCTAAACGCCTATGCCATAGCCATGAGTCTTCACTCATTGTTATGAGGCATTTGTCGCTTGTTAATGATACTTCATTTAAGTCAAGCATATATACGTTGTTTACTCTAAAACCATTAAACATATTCTTCTTGTCATTATCATGCACAATTTTGCAACATTCTTTTGAAAATGATACACTGTATCCTTTATCGCATAATTGGCTAATGCTAAGCAGATTATGTTTAAGGCCCTTGACAAGCAATACGTCGGAAATCGTAGTAGAAGAGGGGTTACCTATACTACCTTTACCTAGTATTGTTCCACGGTTGTTATCACCATAAGTTACATACCCTTTCTTCTTAGCCACGAAGTCTATGAATAAGGATATGTCTCCAGACATATGTCTTGAGCATCCACTATCGAGAACCCATCTTCTCTCGGTGGTCTCGACACATTTCACCTATCAAAACATAATTAGAAAAAGGAGGTACCCAATGGCATATTAGGTCCTAATATGTTAGCGACAAGATGGTTACGTTTGGGCAACCATTGATAGATGCCTTTAGGAACCAAAAATCTCCTAAATCGGAATTTAGCAATGGAATGGCCTTTCTTGCAACAATATAAGCATGCAAAATCGACTTTAGAATCACTTTTACTTGCTTGATCCCTAATTACATATGCATATTTTTGATATGGATTTACCATACTTTTTCTAAAATCCTTTCTATCAATAGCAAATTTAATTTTAGGCTCAAGTGCCTTGTTTAATTTGGCCTTAAGGTTTCTAACTTCACCTTGCCAAATATGACAAGTATCACATCCAAAGTCGAAAGGATTTCTATGGTCCTCACAATCCGATTTATTACTTTCCACAATGGAAGCCTTAAGGTCCTCTAGTTTCTTTTCGGACTCTTTAACTTTGTGCTCTAAGTAAGTAAAAATTCTTTTATTAGAGGCAAGTCTCTTAAAGGCTTCAGTTGCTTCATTGTGTAAAGCATTAAATGCGGTTTGTAATTCTGAATGCGACATATTTGAGGACTTCTCACATTTAGAGTGACGTACCTGATTTTTCTTATTTTTCTGATGTGCGTAAAGGCATAGATTCACGGACTCTTCTTCATCACTAGAGCTTTCATCAGAGGAGGAAGAGTCGCTATCGCTTTCCCAAGCTATGTACGCTCTCCTTGGCTTTGATGATTTCTTGTATGACTTTGATGATTCCTTTTCCTTTGCCTTTTTGTTCATCGGACAGTCCGGTTTGTAGTGACTGGGCTTCCCACACTTGTAGCACGTCCCTCTAGTCTTTTTACCTTTTGAGTCATCATCTTTGGAGTACCTCGATTGTTTCCGGAAGTTTATCAAGTTCTTCTTGGAATGTTGGATGCCGTTCTTTCTCACGTAACGGTTGTACCGTTTAACGAACAACCCCATATATTCGCTCTTGTCCTCTTCTTCTTCGTCGCTTGAGGAATAATCACTTTTCTCTTTTTCTTGAGACTTCGAGGAGGAAGTCTTAAGAGCTATCAATTTCTTTTTACTCACCTTCGTTTTGTCCTTCTTTTCCTTCTTTTCGCGTTGGTCTAGGCTCAAGAGTACCTGTTCATGCTCTTGTAGTTTGCCAAACAATGTTGTCAAGTCTAATAAGGTAAGATCATGTGCTTCTTTGATGGCGGTCACTTTCGGCTGCCATTCCCTGTTAAGACATCTCAAGATCTTATTAGTAGCAACATCACTGGAAACAGGCCTACCTAATGAATGTAAACGATTGATGAGATGAGTAAATCTCTTTTGCATGTCAGCAATGGTTTCCCCTTGCTCCATGAAAAAGAGATCAAACTCTTGTGTTAATGTGTTGATTCTAGCCAACTTAACATCGTTCGTCCCCTCATGGGCGATTTGTAGTGAATCCCACATGGCCTTAGCAGTAGGACAATGGGATACACGATAGTATTCATCTACACCTAATGAGGAGATTAAGATATTTTTGGCTTTCCAATCATAATTGTATTTTTTCTCATCGTCATCAGTCCATTGTGCTTCGGGCTTTGGCACAACCATATTATCCGCATTGGTCATAGTAATTTCTACTGGACCATTGAGGATAACGTTCCATATTTTTCTATCTATGGAGTTTATGTGCACCCGCATACAGTCTTTCCAATAACTATAATTTTCACCGTTGAAAACGGGAGCTCTATTATAAGCCCCTTTAGGTTCGTTAGCCATTTTCTATCAACGTTGTATTTGAAGCACCGAGTAACCAGAGCTTTGGATACCACTTGTTAGACTATGACACAGATCTAGAAGGGGGGGTTGAATAGATCCCAATTAAAAATTTGAGTCGGCGCTACCGATTAAAAAATTGGTTTTGAAAATTGGTTTTAAGTGCGGAAGCGGCCAGGAAAATATAGTCTAAAACGAATGGTTATTGGAAAACCGGATATGCGTTAAGCCTTTGGATTAATGACAATATGGAAAAGAGAATCACAACACTAATCACACTTATCAATGATCTAATTCACTTGTTAGGATTCCTAGTTCCAATGATTTAAAGAGCAAACCAAAACCACATACACAAATAAGATAATTTTGGTTTAGGCAATTTGTCGAACACTTGGCGTGCAAAAACACTCCAAGTGATATTTATGTTGAGTAAGTGATTCCAACTAGCCTAGTACAATGTCTTATTGTACTTTGGATTCAAAATAGAGTTTCAACCTCTTACTCAATTGATATCACAGTTTGACAATAATGCTTATACAAAAATCACTTATTCTTAAGCTAAAACGAAAATGCTGAAAAATAGAGAAGACAGGTATTTGGTGAGGCAGTTCCCCCGTCATCCTCGCTTCGGGGTACGTCTGCCCTCAATTCTAAAACTAGAATTGAGATAGATTTAATAGATATCACTTGTTGAATGTAACAGTTTATACAAGGATTGAACAACAAATATACAACAGAATTCTCAAGACGTTGAATGTTGCTTTCACTCCTTGCCCCTTGATTCAAGATGAATCAAGTCCTCCGATCGTTGTTGATAGACCTCCAATTCCAGCCACCTTATTGAATAACCCTTAGTTGTTCAAACCTTCAGCCCGACTGATCTCAACTACAACGAATCGAACCCGAGATCTTCCCCTCAATATCACTGAATCCGCTACTAGACTGTTGAAGAACACCTCTTCACAATCACCTTCGCTCAGCTGACCCTTGATGAAGAATCTCGTCCAAAAACCCCCAAAAATCAAACCAATCTTGGAGGATAAAACCCTAACGGTTTTATTCAAGAAAGAACCTGTCACAAGCTTCAACCCGAACTAGATTACCCAATCTAAGCTTCGAACCTTATCACCTTTAATCACTCACAATGCACTTCAAAAATGGCTGTGTATAATTGATGTGTTGTGAGATGTTAAAGATGAAGATGATGAATCTTGGACACCTATTTCACTCTTTCTTATTCTTGAACACATGAATCAGTTTTTATCAAATGTTGCTTGACATAAGTGGTTGAACTTGTATATATAGTACCAGACCAACCAAAGACATAACAACTTTTCAAATAATAGTGGGAATAATTTAAAAACAGCATTTCCGCACGAACGGTCGACCACAGCAGGTTTGTGCATCGACGCATAGCTTGCACTTTTGGAAATCTACAAAATGTATCAGTATGCGTCGACCATACAGTCGGCGTGCGCTGACCCGTTGAAGAGTAATTTCTTCATGCGCTGACCATGCGGTCGACTCAAACCTTCATGCGCTGACCAGTGGAAAAACACACTGATGTATGCGCTGACCCTATGGTCGACTCATACCCTGCAAACCTGCAAAAACTGAAATTCTTGTGGTTTTTCATGCCTTTTGTCACGACCACATTTTATCTACACATGTTATATTAATTATAACAGTTTTTAGACAAATGTAAGAGGATACGGTAGGTGATACGTTGCATTTGTTTGGTAGAGGTGGAATTTACAATTGCCAATTCATCCATGGTTGTAATTCGTCATCATCGAAACCTATATCAAGTGATGTCTTGCAAACTCGTGTGGTGTGTGGCGATTTTCCTTCACATTGCCTCCATTCCGTACCATCCTCTTTTCGCTTTCATTGGTGGTAAATCCTCTTGCTTGATATGAAGGGCTTTATCCAAATCCCTTTTCTTCGGTTTTCCATAAGGAAGTGTGAAAGTCCATGGAACCTTTAAATAGTCGGTGTACTCCTCTATGGTTGGGAGTAGGTGAAAGTGTGGGAATACAAAGCAGTGGTAGGTTGTATCATAGAATTCAACTAGAGCTTGCAGCATGGGATCGTTGACCTGAGCGCTTATTAGTGGTAGGAGGTGTCCGTATTTGGCAATGAAAGCAGTGGGGTTTCTGACAAGTCTTGCCAACATCCTGAGATGGCCCAATCTCAAATCTAGGAACGGAAGCATGTCTCTTCTCACCATGTTGTTGTCTGCAAAAAGAAAAGTTTGAATTTCCTTGAATGGTTAGACGAAATGCAAATGCAAATGCAAATGGTGTCATGGAACTCAGATATTTACGAACATCAGAAGTCGCCATTTTATTGATCAACAAAATGGGATTACAAAATATTGTTTCTTCTTACAAGAGTTTTAAACATAGACAACAGCTAAATGAATCATAACAAGGTTCCCTTAGCAGTCTCAAGTTGAGCTTCTCGATTTTTCTTTCCATCTGAGCCTTCTCAAAAATGAGTTTGTCCACAATTATCTTCCATGGAGTAGACTGAGGCTCATAATGTTCTTCTTGTGCTTTCCTCTTCTTACAAGAGAGTACTTCTTCGTCTTTCAACTGGAGTTGCTTCTAGAGCTACACATTCTCTTCGACGACTACTTGATACTTGTGCTTCCAAGCTTCTTCGGTTTGTTGTGCTTTGACCAAAGCAATCTTCAACTTTTCTTCTTCAGACATGAATTCCAATGGGCGTTCTTCCTTCAAAGCCATAGGCTCTTTCTTGGGATAAGGCATCCTTAGTGTGATGGCTCTCTTTCGAACCCATTGGAGGTAAGGTTCCAAAGAGACACAGTTGAGTCTTCCAAGATCCTTTTTTCCTTTCTTGTGTAGATGCTTCCAAGCCTCTAGAATCTTTCCTTTTAATTCTTGACTATCTTTTTCTTCTTTGAAGAAAATTTTTTCCACTTGAACACCATTGGGTTTGTCTTTTAGAGGGTATCCCAATTGTCGACAAGCGAGTATTGGGTTATAACTGATTCCTCCATTAGCACTGAGAAGAGGTACATTGCCAAAATCCCCACAATTGTCGATGATCATTGTCCCATCATAGTCACGAATATACCAATCAATATCAGAGTGGGTGAGAGCCATGATCTTTTGCGACCACCATCCTTTCTTTGGATCCCAAAAAGCGTTAGCTTTGGGTAAGTGTGAAGTGAACCATATGTATAACAGAGGAGCGCAACAAGTAATCATCCCTCCATTGTGAAAGTTCCTCAGATGAACAGAATGGTATGTCTCTGTTAACAAGGTAGGCACAAGATTCTTCTTCAAGAAAATTTTAATGGCATTGAGGTCTGCAAAATTCTCAAAGCTAGGGAACAAGAAGATGCCATAGATGAGTAAGGCAAGGATAGCCTCGAATGCATCCATGCTTAAATGATCCGCATAATACTGAACTTTCTCAACCAAGAACTATGCTTTTAGCCCAAAAACTCCTCCTTTTGTAATCATATTCTTTTTAATATCAACCAATCCCAAACGTGTGGCCTTGGCAATATCTTGTTCTTTAGGGTCCTCCTCCATGATCGGAAAAGGAGAATCTTCAAGAATGGGCAATCCAACCAACTGGGAATACTCTTCTAGTGTGGGCACTAGCTGGTAATCGGGGAATGTGAAACAGTGGTAGAACGGATCATAAAACTGGAGGAGAGTAGAAAGGAGTCCACTATCCATCTTTATCTTCAAGAGTAACAACAACTTCCCATACCGGCTTTGGAATCCCTCTGGATCTGTCACTAAGGTGCTCAACCTTCTCAAGTCATCTAGGTTAAAACCCTTGTAAGTGTACTTCAAAGTTTTCTTTCTTTCACTGTTCATAATGACCTTTGATGTTTACAAACAACAAAGTCTGAGTTCTATGAAACCATATGATGCACAAACACAGGCAAACGCAAAGATCACACATATGCACACAACACAAGCTTAGGTTTAAAGGGCGAGCATGGATCCAAGGTCTACCCATCCCCAAGGACTGTACTATGGATTGATTTGTACCTGATGATCGGGTTCTACAGAGTTCCCAGAGTCATCAACCCATCTTTCGGATATTATTAATTTCCCAAATCACTTGGTAATCGATAATATTCTCAAGAGAATCTCGTCTGAGTGTAGTATCGCGTATCAACTATTTCGGAAATACTTCCTTATAGTCATCGCACTACGTCCTAATAAGGCCAAAGTGGGGTAGAATGTATTCTAAAAGTCCACAATGTCATGGGCTCCTTCGTTGAAAGTAGCATTGTTTTTACGAATACTCGATCAACAATACTAATCTTTCAAGAGGGCCTACACTGAGCGGTGGTTTCTCAAGTTAGCTTGGTCGGAATCAACTCCCTATAAGCCTTCTTGAATATACCACCATCCTATCACAATTGCACTCAAGTCCGGGTATATGACCGTCTCACCACTCAAAGCACCCAATACCCAACAATCAAACAAATATATTGACAAATATACATGTTAAGCAAATATTTACAAATATAGCATGCAATTAAACAAATTAGGCTAAACCCTCAAGTTAAGTAAGATATCCCCAGTGAAGTCGCCATTTCTGTTGCGGTGAGAATCGTGATACCAAGCTATTGATTAACTTGAATCTTTAATTCTTAAATTACAACCGAACTTTAATTTATCCAAATGAAAGGTTTAAAGAAAGAAAAACCCTTTTCGTGATGTAAAAACAACGCTAAGAGATTCGGGGATCGGGGGTTGGTTATGCCTAGGGTAGGTATTTCACATCCTAAACATTTGTAGTACCCTACAGGAACCTTTTGTTTGTTTGCATGCTAAGTTTGCTAAATGTTTGTTATGGATTGGGATGGGGTAAAAGGTGTAGGTTAAAACCTAATGATAGTTTCTAAGTTTTCTCGCAAAGACGTCGCGTCCTCTGCCTACGTATCCTAACTAGGATAGAATCAGAGCAATCGTAGTTCACCTCACTAGAGTTGAAGAACACTTGATTGTGATCAAGGTTCAAAGGGGAACAAACATATCCATGCTTGTGTAGAGTTTCACAAAACTCTCTAGATCTATTTTAAACACTCAAGAAAGGGGAGTAAGTAATCATTACTATGATTCTTACATAGAGTTTACAAACTCTATCCTAGGGTTCTAGTTGAAGAACACTCCTAGTGTAGGTAAGGCTTTCTAGACTTAAAGCAAAGTCTAATGGCTTATATGTTCTAACTTAACTAAGCTAGGTTTAAGAGGACTTTACAAAGTCAAGGAAGGGTAATGAACTATCCAATGACACAAGGATCAAGGGAGAGACTTTTCCTTTGGAAGGAGAGAGAGAGATAGGCAACTTGGATGAGAACTAAAAAGTTCCATCACTTGGGGAAGAAATACTTAACAAAGAAAATGAACAACTAAGCAAGATGAATAAGATTACAATCAAGTAAGCATGCATATTACAATAAGCAAATACTTCAAATAGGATGAATGGTTACAACCAAGCATGCAAGCAAACTACAATAGGTAAGCAAATATGAGTTCTTACAAGACTTAAAGAAAAGGTAAAGACCTAGGCATATCTTGACAAAGATGAAGGTATATCTTGACAAATATGAAAGCATATCTTAACAAAGGTATATTTTAACAAAGATTGAAGGTGACAACCATGTAAGACAAGTTACAACTTGAAGGTAAACATGCCATAGCTCAAGGTGCATCAAAGGTAACAACAATATGTATTGATGACAATCAAATATAAGCAAGCAGGTCATAACAGTTTAAACTCAAATTTAGGAGGAAAATAATATGAGATCATGGTGACAACCAAGGGAAAACAAGCCCTAACATGTTAACTAACATATGGGAAATAATCACAAGCAAAATCTTACAAGACAATTCAAGGGATTCGACAATATGCGAGATAACGATCTTAACAAAGAATCAAAATTTCACATAGACAAAATGTATCATAATTATGAACAACTTGGAATATTTTTGCATCACGTGATATTAGACATTAAATTAAACATGTTGCAAAAAGAATGAGTTAAAAAAGATGAAAGATGAACAAGTTATGAATTTTTGAAGTATCATGCAATTAACAGATAAAACATGTAAGAATAAAAAAGAAAAGGGCAAGGGTGGGAGTTGAACCCATGTCCTTCAGTTCACAAACACCACACTCAACCACTAAGGCACACACGCGTGCTGTCAATGAAATAGAAGCAAAGAACAAAATAATTCAACTACAATTGGAAAATAAAATAACAAAAAGGGTTGATCCCAAGGATCGAACCCATGGCTGGCAAGTGAAATGTGAATATGGTGCAAGTTGATTACCGCTGGGGTGGCTGTACATCCAAGTACAAAGCCACCCCCATAAATACATAAGGCAAGAATGGTGGATATCTGGGCAAAATGAAACAAACCAACCAAGCCAAAACGTGAAGGATCCAAACTCTATCAATTCTTAATCATTTTTATGAAACCTTAGTCAAACTTGACTGTTTTTTAACAAGGAATAAGATAGTGCCAATGAAATTTTGAAATAGTGTCTCCAATTAAAAACACGATGCAAGATGCAAGAATGACATTTGAGTTGCATTTTGGAAACTACCACCCAATATGAGTTCATATACATGTAAAGATATTGCACACACAACATATATACCATAACAGAAGTGTAGGACCCTTAAGGCTCAAGCAAAAACTAGTAGAAATGGAATAGGCACATGAATTGCAAATAAAAGCAATGAAAAATACTGCAACTGTCAAGACAGATGGGAAGCTTCCAAATCAATACACAACCTTACAGTCCTAATCATGCTAATGATGATGTTCTTAAGTTCAACAAATCAAACAACAATATTCAGGCAAAGAAAAGAAGTAGGATGCATCATGACAGCATTTTGGATGAATTGGAACAGTAGGTCAGCATAGATGTATACACTAGTTTGGTTAAATAGAACAAGAACAACATGAGGTCTCAACCAACATACTTGCAATGCAATGAGAAACATGCATATGGAAATCACAATATCAAAATCAAACATAGGAACACAACAGTCATGCCATACAAAAATGAGTTTTTAGGAAAAATGCAAGTTGAGGGCTAGAACATGGAAAAAGCATAATCTGTTGAAAAAGGCCTCACACACAAACTCAAACTATGATGCAAAGTATGTCTATGCTTCAAAGTTAGCCTCAAACATCAAAGAAATGAATTTCATTTATCAACTGCTCACTTAACACATAGAATGCAATATTTGAAACCAAACAAGATTGGAACAGCTTTGAGATTCAAGGGATGCCACATACAACTCTCAAATATGATCATAAATGAGCCTAGCACTTAAGATAATCATGAAATGCACATAACAAGAATATGGATACCAAGTTGCAATTTGTACCAAACATAGTAGTAAAATGTCATGACAAAGAAACAAGGCATACACAAATTTGTTGGTTCATGTTCATACAAGTCCTAAATACTATTAGAGGTCTAATGTTTCATGAACTGTCCTAAAACAATCAAACCAGAAAAAGTAAAGTGTGTGGCAGTGGCTTTCAAAACAGTGTGACAACAAAATGGTACAAACATGGTCTAGCTGTGAATAAGGGGTCTCATGTTAAAGGGGTAGCACATACATGTTAAAAATGTAAAGACAAATGAGTCTCAACTCATAAAAACATCATATTGCAAGCAGGAAAGAATTTGGTACATTCATGGTAAATTTGGCTTGAAAGTGCATTTGCAAGTGAAATGAGAAAGCAGGCAAGAACAGATCAAATAAACAATGTGTACACATCAAAATCATGATAAGGAATGAGATTATGCATAGAAATCAAGCTTATTGTAGCTGGCACAGAAATTGACGTGTTGGTTGAAAGAAAAAGTTGTTTTGAAACAGGTTTTGGCACAGCAAGGCATTTGTTAAGGCAATGAGTTTTATGAGGAAACAAATATCACACACACATTACAAATATGCTAAAAGATGAGATTGTGATCAAGAAGTAGGTCAAAATAATACCAAACAAAAAATGACATTTGAAGCTCGTGAATATGCAAAGAACCAATTTCAATTATGCAGCAGGCAATTTCATAACAGTTGGGGAGGTTTGGTAGCATCACATACAAGTTTCAAACATGTAAGGCAGTGATTCTATACACATAGATCAAGTAGAACTCAATTGAAACAAAATATGATATACTGGTGGTATCAATGAGGTTTGAAATGCAAGTGAAGGATGACAAATTAGTTTTGAGCATATAATGGAGATTTGACCCTATAGGCACAACATACATCTCCAAAACATATTAGTAAATGATTCTCCAACTTAAAAACAAGCAACAACTGCTCCTAATAAGGACTGGCATGTTGATCTAAATTTGACAGGGAAAACAACAAAGAATTCACAGCAGGCCCTAATGGCTAAGTTTCATGTTTCTCATATTTCAACCAATTCAAACAGGCAAGTCAGATCAAATAAACATCAACCAATGATTTAGAACATTTGAGATACAAAACAGTAAGCACAAACAGTCCCATACACAACTCAATAGTGATAAGCAAGATGACACAAAATATCATAAGTGTGAAAACAAGAGCCACATTTGATTCAAACATGATCTAGGGCAGGGGGATCCTATGAATAACTTACAAGTTATCCAAATATCACTAATGAACTAAGACTAACAGGCCTAGGGCAAGCTCATCAATATTTCAATGTTGGATTCCTAAAACTACCATCTAGACCAAAACTTCAAAAACAAGTTGTTCATGATATCAAAGTACAAACTTGGTAACACATCACCAATATATCATTTACAAATGAAAATACATTATCAAAAACAAGTAACATAGCTACAAAACCTAAGTTCTTGATTAAGAACTAGTATGGGACAACAATGGTTATATCTTACAACAAGCATCTCAAAATGATACAACATGACAATGTATGATCAATAAGGAGTTTGAACATCACATACCTCTTGTAGACAAGTCTTGAGCAAGCTAAGAAGCTGAGAAACCCAGAGACCTTCTTCCTTGGCAAGGATTTGAAGCTTTCTTCCTCTTGAAGTAATAGACCACTTTTCAAGACATTTGGAGTTGTGAAGTTTCCAGCTGGTTTTTTTAGAGTTTGGACAGTTGAGATATGATGTATATGAGGTGTTGGGAGTGTTAGAATGGTGGGAAGTGCCTCAAGTGAAGATTTGGCTTTCAAAGTGCAAGAAAGTCAAACTACTAAGATGTGAAGGTTGACTTTTGTGAAAATGAGATTTTTGAGTGGTTTGAATGTATGGAAACCTTCTACACAATTTTTATGGATTGTGTAAATGGGTTTGGGTGGCTTGGAAATGGTAGAACTGAGCTTGAGCAGAGTTTTGCTCAAGACAGCTTTTTAGTGAAAAATGGAAGTTTTGAAAAATGAGATTCTTGAGGAAATGAAAGAGAGTTGAGAGCTATTGTTTCTATGGTTTTTGGATATTTCTCTGGTGTATCTAACATCAATGAGGATGCCTCTATTTATAGTGAAAACAAGAGTGAGGGTAGCTTTGTATTTTACCACTTTTGGAGGGAGTTTCATGAGGTTTTCAAATGAATCTTGCCAAATCTCTTCCTATCAGTTCCATGGCCCAAAGAAGATCAAAAAATTAAATGGAATGATGGACATGAAGTGACTGAGGTGAGCTTAGAGTGTAGGGTGAGCAACTGCAAAGTCCTTGAGTGAAAAGTTTCTCTTTCCTCTTACACATTTGAATATTTTAATGCAAGTTGCTTGCAACTTGCCTCTCTCTTCAAACCTCTCATTTTTCTGCATTTTCCTTCATCCACACATCTAAATATCATATTGAATCATGATCCAAGGGTTGAGGATATCTCAAGTTGTGAAAATCTGAATTTTGAGAAGTGTTGGATTGGTGATCTCAAGTGTTGGCAGCCCTAACTTCCATGGTTCATAACTTTCTGCTCACACATGCTATTGAGGAGTTCTACCATAATTTAGAAATCCCTTAAGTAGCTCTATAACTTTCATGGTTTGGAGATTTCCAAATTCTAGATGGAACTAGGTTGAAAAACCCTTCCAAGTTGCTGAAAAAATCACTTAAAAAGGCTAAATAACTTAGAATTTTTCTAAGTTATTTCCCTTCTTAAAATGAATCTTGCCATAACTCCAAATCTATGCATTTTTTGATCATGGACCACTTTTAGGCTTTTGTAGGATTTGTCAAGAGCTTTCCAATGAGCTTTGAAACACTTCATTTGGATGTGTGGTTGAGGAGTTATGGTCTTGCCCCTTTCAAAACCCTAATTCCCGATTTTTGCAATTACTTCTTAACCCTTGATCCAATGGTCATGAAATTTTATGGGGAGGTGTAATATGACATAAGGAAAAAATTTTATTCACATCTTGAATTCAAATTCCTTATTGTTGAAGAGTTGACTTTTCGGTCAACCGTTCGATCAATCGGTGACTACCGAGTCGACTGCCAATGATCCGGACATTCTGAGGACTTGAAACTCTTTGGATAGAATTTACTAAGCCATAGGAACTTAATGGACCTTGATCCCACCATTGAAACACTTTTTAAATCAAAAGTCAAACTACAGTTGACTTTTCCTGATTGAAAACCCTAATTGGGTATCTTGAACTGCACTGTTCTCAATTCCCGGGTGACCACCTCAAATTGAATTCATACTTGACCCAATATAGTATTTTTGATCTTGTTTGAAGTTTAATCAATCCAAAACATTGATTGATCAAACCATCGAAGCCTCGATTTTGACGGTACGGAACCCTAATTCATCTGCATCTTGACAAAGACAAACTGGAAATAGGTTAAGGTTAGTTAATGAAATAAATATGATCCTACAATGAAGATGAGGATCTAAGGGGTCAAAGTTTGGGGTGCAACAGAGGCAATCTGATCTCATGGTACAGCAAGAAGCAACCCATAACACTCTTAACTACAGAAGCAGAATATATTGCAGCTGCTGGTTGTAGTACACAGATGCTCTGGATGAAGAGTTAGCTAGAAGATTATCAAATATATGAGAGTAACATTTCTATCTTCTGTGATAACACTTCTGCTATTTGCCGATCTAAAAACCCTATTTTACACTCTAAGGCAAAGCATATAGAAATTAAACATCATTTCATCAGAGACTATATTCAAAAGGGAATTTTAAGCTTAAATTTTGTTGATACAGACCATCAATGGGCTGATATCTTTACAAAACCCCTTGTTGAAGATAGATTTAAATTTATTCTGAAGAATATTAGTATGGATTTTTGTCCAGAATAAAAGTATTATTTAGAAGCAAATTTATTCAGATGAAAAATGATTAATTTCTAGACTCTAAAGTGTTGCATCTGATTTCATTTGTTACCTTATTTATTTTTGTGTAACTCTGAACTAACAAGCTTCAGAAGATCTGAGCATTGATTAACGTTTCATATTCTAAAGAGCTTTAGAGGCAAAACAACATCAAACACGTGTCACATAAAATCTGAAAAGGTGGAGTGCACAAGTGAGACGCCGTTTGAGGTACTGTTTCGAATTATTACAATTCTCGTTTTCCCCCTACTTTTGTCAAATCTCATTAAATGCTGAAATCATTTTATTTAAGTGTGCTTTACTGCTAAGTGTTGGTTGTGTTTGTTTGTGCCCTAATTTTCTCTATATATTCCACATTCTCACACGATTTCACACTTTCACTCTCTCTCACACTTTTATGCATTTTGGCCTTCTCCATTGCTTTTTCTTCTCTGCTAAATCAAAAAGAAGATCAGTTATTCTCAAAAGTTCGTCAATGGCAACTTCATCTTCTTCATCTTCAAAATTAGCATCAAAAATGGCTGGAGCATCATCATCTGAAAAGGGAAATGAAACCTACAAAGCACCAGAACGAACCCTTCTAACACCAGTGGATGACCTAGAAGTTCTTTGTGAATTCATGGTGAACTTTGAATGCACGGTGTAGAACGGTTTTGATCTTCGTTCAACTGTATCATCTCAAGGTTGGGTGAAGTATTTTGATAGACTGTTTGGTCCAGTTTATCATCACTTGGTTAAAGAATTTTGGATTCATGCAAAGGTGTGCCCCAAGTTCATAATTTCATATGTTTTGGGTAAGGAAATCATCATCATTGAGGATTTGATTAGAAAGCTGATTGGGTATGAAGAAATGGATGGTGTTTCACATCTTTCTGCAGGAAGGGTAGACATGGATGAAGTCTACAGAGAAGTATTCACTTCTGGGTTGTCTTCTAGCAAGATCAAGGACTTGAAGACACATTATAAAATCTGGGAAAAAATATTTCTGGGTTGTATTCATCACAGAAAATCAACCAACTCTCCAGATTACATCAATGCAGAACAATTGTACTTTCTGTACTGTTTGGGAAAAACATCAAGGTGGATCTGCCACACTTGCTATTTAATCATCTGTGGAACCATGTCAAAATGTCCAGAGAAGAGGTCAGAACAAAACATTAGAAGATCAGAAATTGGATCCCAATGGGAAGATTGATTTCTGATGTACTCACAGAAAATGGTTTAGTTGCACATCTGACAGAGGCAGGTCAGACAGAAGAATTGGAAACCACTCTAGGAAAGCCTCTGGATGGGAAACGTTTGCAAAGGATGAGGCTGGTGGAGGAACTTCAATCTGAACCAGTCAAGATTGACTCTGTTGCTGTCCATAGAAGAAGAGTTCCAGTGGAGGACTTTCCACTGTTTACTGCTGAGGAGCCCAGAGAAGCTCTGCTCTACTATATTGAATCATGTCTGGCAGATGGAACACCCATTCCAGCAGATTTGATAAAGAGAGCCTCTGAACCTGCTCCAGAAATAATTGAGAAGAGAAGGAAGAAGAGAAAGACTTTAGAAGAATGTTCTGCACACCCTAAAAAGAAAGCCTTTGAAGATGGTTCTTCTGTGAAGGCTAAGCGTCTTAAGAAATCAGGTAACACTTTTGATATTCCTGTTCTGGAAACTATAACAGAAATTCCTGCATCTGAACCCTCTCCTCCTCCCCATGACCCAATTCCCACTCCTTCTCCTCCTCGCACTACTTCTGAACATATTTCTTTTGAACATGTTCATGACGCTGAACCTCAACCTCAACCAGATGAACCAAACCCCTATGAACCAAACCATTATGATCCTAACCCCTCTGACCCTGATCATGACATACTTGATATACAACCTCTCATGACAATACACCCTATATCATCTGGATCATCTGACTCGTCAGATTCCTCTGATTCATCTGAATCTGACCTTTCTGATGTTCCCTCACCAACACATTACTCCTCAAACCATCTTGATGATATTCCTACTCCCATTCCCACTCCCACTCAAATTCCCTCTCCAACTCCAATTTCCATCCCTACTTCCCTTACCATTCTTACTCCCCTACCTCCTCTTTCCTCAGAACAACCCTCGTCTTCTAAACCTACACCCTCTGTTAACCCTAAGGAAACCTTCTTAGAGGCTCTCCTTAAACCCACACCTAGATCAGATGTTGGGAAACTGATATATGGTTTTGAAACATAAATGTAGATGTGGCTGTCTGTTGCTAAGGAAAGATGCTTGAATAGAGTGAATCCTCGTGATTCTGAACTATTTTGGACTACTTTCAGAAGAAGGTTCAACTCTGTGACCGAGAATCTTCAAGCTGCTTGTTCTACAGATGCTCAAGAGAATTTTTTTGAAGCTGTAAAATTTGCTCTTCTGGGTGTAAGCAGAACTCCTACTCAGTTTCTGGAAAACTCACCTAAAAAGGTTGTGAGTTCAGCATCTGAAGAAACTTCTGCACGTCAGATTAGTATAATTCCTCAGCCTGAAGAAACTTTCACAGAGGCTGCTATATCTAAAGAGACTCCTGCTTCTGATGAGCCTTCTGATATGGATTTAGAACCAGCATCTGCTTCAGTGGTCATTCTAGAATCAACAGGTTTGAAGACCGAATCTGAAGAAGTTAAGGTTTTTGAAGACGTGAAGGAAAAGCTTGCTCAGCAAGAGGCTGCAACTTCTGAGATTAAAACCTGGATGGTCAAGCAAGAGAAGACAATATAAGAGATCAAGACTTGGATTTCTAAGCAAGATGAATCTACTTCTGAGATAAAGACTTGGATGGCAAAGAAGGAAGCACAAACTTCTGAGATAACTGAGCTTCTAAAGATTATAGCCTTTCGTCCCTCTTAGTTGTTTTTCTTGTTTGTGCACATCTATATTTTTTTTTACTTGGTTCTATTATCTTCTGAATGAAAACATCTGATTGCTTTTCTTCTGATTATCTAATTCTCTGTTAATTGCTTTCTTGCTCTGATAGTTTTTGTCTTAAATGATTTTTTTTTCTGAAATCACTTTTTGATAAAAAGGGGGAGAAAATGGAAATTTTGGTTATTCTTATAAACAGATACCAAATGGTAACTCATACATGATAAAATACAACTAATGTTGAATTAAGTGTTTCAGAGCTAAAAACTTCTCATTTGATAATATCCTTAGAAGTAACTCTGAACAAACTCTGAGAAAGTCTACAAAGATAACTCTGACTCTGGAAAGAATACTAATGCTGAAAGGGAAGTATTTATTTTTTCTTCTAAGTATTCATTTCAGGGGGAGATTCATAATCTCAGGGGGAGATATATATTGTTTTCCATATTTTGAACAAAATTTCGTATAGTTTTTGTCATCATAAAAAAGGGGGAGATTGTTAGAACACAGATTGATTCTAAATATATCTCAATGTTTTGATGATAACATTAATGAAATTTTATATAAGAAAATATATACTCTAATTTTGTTCAAGTGTTTCTGTTTCAGATATCAAATAAATATTCATCTGTAGACAAAGAATTCCTCTAAACATGATTTAAAGCAAAGCTCTGAACAATATAACGCTAAGCTCTGAGCGTAGGAAGTGCAACTGCAGAAGACTTTGAAATGTTGCCGAAGACTCTGAAATGCTGCAGAAGACTCTGAAGCGCTTGCTTAAGAAAACTCTGAAGCGCTTGCTGAAGAAGACTCTGAAGCAGAAGACTCTGGAGCTCTACCTACAGAAGACTCTGAGCGCAAAGTATAACGACTCAAAATATTCAGAAGACTCTGAGAACTAAACGCTGCAAGTTCAAAGGCTCTGAATCAAGTCAACTCTGATCATAATTCACGCTAAGCACATTGCTGCAAGACTCTGAAAGAGTGACTCTGATAAGAAGAACAAGGAACAACATCAGAGGATCTGATGAAAGAATATTTTTCATATAGGTTTATCTAAAAAGAAAGTGTTCAAGAAAGAGACATTGTTAAACCCAAGGTCTACCAACGGTACTATTTCTCATTCGTGCATGACACAGGATTTCAGGCAAAAAGGGAATGTCAAATCAAGACGAAAAGTATTTGTCCTTTATGTCTACATCCTACAGTACTTTCTTCCACACACTATTGAGAAAGTGGTGTATATAAAGAAGTCTTCATCAACACTTCAACTACAACATTTTTTCACAACAATTTGCTACAACATTTTGAAAGAAAGAATTTAAAGAAGCAATCAAAGAAAACATTCAAACAACTTTCTACATAAAACACTAAGTTTTATTTGCTCTTCATTTGTGTAAATCACAGTTGTGATAATAGCTTTTTAGAAGCACCTTAAACACTTTTGTAATTTACTCTTTGTAAAAGTTCCTTGAGAGACCAAGTTGTGGTCAGAATTCTTGAGAAGACTAAGACAGTTATCTTAGTGGAAATCACTGTAATCAAGTTTTGATTTAGTGGATTAAGTACTCGTTTGAGAGAGGTGAAATCACCTTGGCTGGGTGGACTGGAGTAGTTTGAGTTCAAATGAACCAGGATAAAAATAACGTGTTATTTTCTATTGTCATATTGTGTTTGAAAACCCCTTATTCAACCCCTTTTCTAAGTGTTTTTCCTACCTTCAATAACAGTTCCTCGGCCTTCTATCGAGACATGTAAGGCGTTGTTATGGTTTCTGCCTTTTGGTGTCAATTCCAGGTCAGTAAATCCCAATCCATTGCCGGCATTCACATGTGCAACCACCCCTTCAAGCTGATTAACAGAAATTTCCTAGGGCACATATGCGGCATTAAGAATCTTCAAGAGCGCATTACGGTGCGCTTCTGAGCAAAGTAATAAATTCAGTATATAAATCTTCAAAGGCGTTTGCTGCAAGTGGTCAACTATCTTGTAGTCGCTCTTCTTAATCAACCGCATGAATTCCTCAGCGTCTTTTACCAACAAATCTTTCTCTATCTCCCGAGGAGTCTCTTCAATGATTACTTTACCTTTACCCTTGTCGGCCTTGTCAGCAACAACTTCAGGTGGCGAGAATACTCTTCCGCTGCGAGTGATTCCCCCAGATCCGAATAGGTTATCCACAGATTCCACCGAAGAGAACTTCAACTCTAGCTTCTGCCCATTGCAGTAAATCTCTACTCCATAACTTCAAGGGACAACTTTGGTACTTTCAAATGGTATAGGACCAACCTTAATTATAGTAATCGTGGGTGGCCTTGGAGCAGAAATGGTGACGGTTTTATATGGGATGGTGATTGTAGCAATCTCACCCCTTTGCTTAGTTAACACCTCTCGGAATTCGTTCTCAATCATCCGATCGAATTGCAGAACCCCTTCGTCGATCATACTTTGAATAGCAACCTTCAGCTGATCACATCCATCAAGATGGCTCGCACATTCAATACAAAACTCCCTGCAGCCCAGGAACACACCTTTCTTTAGTAATTTAGCTTTGACAAAGCTCAGCGGTGTCTTCAGCTCGCCGATGTCAGTTATCAGATCCAACCCATCGTCTTCGATTATTGCGCTAACTCCGGCTTGCCCGTGGTGAGGCATAGGATTCTGTAGGACATTGGGAACATCATCGGAGAAATTGATCGCTTTGCTATCCAGCAGGTCCTAGACCTTATGCTTGAAGGCCTTACAATCCTCAATGGTGTGACCGGGTGCCCCGGAATGGAACTCACAGTGAACGTTCGTATCGTAACCGAGTGGAGGTGGTCCAGTTAGTGGAGCCATCATCCTCTTCTGAACGAGTTGCAATTGTAGTAACGCTTGAAGTAGTTGAGAGTATGGCACTGGCGGCGTCTCAAATCGTCTATTTTCTGGTCGGACTGGATACTTTCTATATCCCTGCTGATTTTGTTGGTTTTGCTGCGGTTGTTGTTGTTGTGTCACGATAGAAATAGTAACACTAGCGACCCTTTATTGCTGACAGTTCTGTGTTGGCTTTCTGTTTCTTCGGGAACCGGATACAGAGTTGGCTTCACCCTCTCTCTTCTTTTCTCCAAACACTTTCTTTGCTCTACCTGAGGAACCCTCACCGGCCTGGATCTTTCCCAACTTAATCTCGTTCTCAACCCGCTCACCAGTGATGATTAAGTCAGAGAAACTCCATGACATGCTGCTAATTAGCTTTTCGAAATAAACACCCGGCAGAGTAGCCACAAACATATCCACCAGTTCACGCTCCAGCATAGGAGGTTGAACTCTGGCTACTAGTTCACGCCACCGCTGGGCGTATTCCTTGAAGCATTCCCCATTCTTCTGTGACGGATTCTGCAGCTGGACCCGGTTGGGAGCCAGGTCACTATTGTACTGATAATGCTTTACAAAAGCTTCCACAAGATCCTTCCAGCTACGTACACTTACAGGTTCCAAACCCATGTACCACTCAAGCGAAGGCTCAGATAGACTATCCTGAAAGAAGTGCATCACCAGCTTCTCGTCGTCTGAGTACGCAGACATTTTTTTGTAGTAAGATCTCAGATGGACACGAGGGCAGGTAGTACCCTTGTACTTATCAAAGTCTGGAACTTTGAATTTCTGTGGTATTTTAAGGTCGGGGATCAGCCCCAAGTTGGCCATGTCAAGGCCCATGGAATTCAGATTCTCAAAGTCTTTCATCTTGTCTTCGAGCCATTTGAATCTCCAGATGGCTTCAGAAGGTAGTTCAGCCTCAGCTCCTCTCATGGAGAATACGTCATCTTGACGATCCTCATTCCAGGGTTGATGAACATTTCCATGGACGATACCTGCAGCTTCAGGTCCATGAAAGTTTCCATTTCCAGTATTACCAGCATTAGCTCCAGCGTTGTTACCACTTGCACCGATGTTACTCATAGCAGCTCCAATGGTGCCATTACCGGCCCCAACATTGCCAGTACCTATTCTAGTGTTCCCATTCCCTGCTCTAGCATTGGGAATGACCATAGTGGGTCCAGAGTTGTCAGCCCGGGGAGTCTCAACATGAGGAGAGTTGGAAGTTTCACCTTCGTGCAAAATATCTTCATTGTCAATCCTCGCAATCAGGGGCTGCACGAGAGTGCGAAGTTGCTCCTGACCGATAGCAACCACTTGCATGATGTCCATGAACTGAGACATCCTCTCCCTGAATTCTTGCATTTTAGCTTGAACTTGCTCCATTGCTCTGAGTTGATTAGCTCGGGTGGAGTAATGGTGAATCAGTCTGCAGTCAATCCTGAAACATATCTAGTGGAATAAACACAAGGGGTCAGATAAACAAGTCAAAGGTACCTGTTATGCAAAATGATATGCAAATGCAAACATGTATCTGTGTATTAGGGATGTTTCCCCTTGATTTCTAGTTCCAGAATAACAGTGAGACAAATAAGAAGCCAATCACGGAGATGATCAATATCTGATATATATATATATATATATATATATATATATATATATATATATATATATATATATATATATATATATATATATATATATATATATATATATATATATATATATATATATATATATATATATATATATATATATATATATATATATATATATATATATATATATATATATATATATATATATATATATATATATATATATATATATATATATATATATATATATATATATATATATATATATATATATATATATATATATATATATATATATATATATATATATATATATATAAAGAGCCCACATAGGCAGCATACAGGAGTAACCAAGTACAACTGAATCAACGGTAATAGAGTGACCTCAACCAACAAGCCTGGTGATGGTCAACAATACAGCAGTGAATGAAAGCTACAAAAGAAATCAAGCGCGACAACAGGCACGAAAATCTTCTAATAGTTCCTTCGTCTCGGGGTGATCAGGCTTGGTGAGCAATCCTCGAATAAGCAGCTCTCTCTGTCTGATGGTGCTCTGGATATCCTTAGCAAAGTCTTCCCAGGATCCCTCTCCAAAGAAATCCTCCAATTTGCATCTCTTGGCGACAACTCTTAGTCTGCAATCCTTCAGGTTTGCTATAGCCTCATTCAAACGGTATTCAGCATCACGCTTGAGAGACGCTTCATGTAACACCCATTTTAATTATTTAGTCATTTTATTACTATTTTAATTATTATATGTTGGTGTGCCCTTTGGTGGAGGTGTGTTTGATGATGATTGGTGGGTGTCCCTGATATGGGAGGATTATTGGTGGTGAATTGGTGTGAATATAATAATAAAATAAATAGTAGTAATATGGTGGTATTATGATTATTATTATTATTATTATTATTATTATTATTATTATTATTATTATTATTATTATTATTATTATTATTATTATTATTATTATTATTATTATTATTATTATTATTATTATTAATTGTAGTAATATTATTAATATTGGAGAATATTATTATTATTAATATTATTACTATTATTATAACTAGGGAGAATATTATTATGATTATTATTATTATTATTATTAATATTATTGGTGGAGTATTATTACTATTATTATTAATATTATTATTATGGGTGAAATAATATTATTAATATTTCTATGTGTATTATTATTATTATTATAATGATTATTATAATTATTATTATTAGTAATATTATTTTTATTATTTTTATTGGGATTAGAATTAAAAGAAAATAGAAGTGGAAGGGGTTATTGGGGATAGGAAGGAAGTAAGTTGAGAAGTCACGATAGATAGAACGTGAGAAGAGGAAATTGAGAGAAAACCGAAGAAAGGAGCGAAGAACGGGGAAGAAGAGGAAAGGTCAGAATTGGCCAATCTTGGAGGAATTTGTCACCGATCAGAACAATTATCGAGGTAAGGGGGAGAAACTGATTGGGATTTGTATAATGCATGAAATTGGGTAGAGGGGATTCCTTAACCCCGTAGGAATTTGATGATTATGATTGATATATGATATTATGTCTGTGTTTATGAATGTTGCTGTGATTGAAGAGTTTTGTGCATACATTTTATGATGATTGTGGGATTCCATGTAATTCCTGTAATATTAGTGATGAACACGAATTTATGACATTATGCCTGTTGCTGTTGTTGTTGATGGTGATGAAATTCGTACATTGTTACGATGTTGGTGAGTTCCTGTATAACCTCTGTGGTTTGGATAATGACCATGAGTATTGGTGAGATCTTGTGTAACCTCTGTGGCTTGGGTAATGACCATGATATAGGTTCTGAGATATAGTTTAAGGAATAATTGATTAGAGTAGAGTGTGATGATTGTTGCTGATACTGATAGAGTGGTGTATTTGCTGTTATGAGATTGGTGAAATCCGGTATAATTTCCGTAGTAATAGCGATGAGTATGAAATAGGTTCCGATAGGACAAGAGATAGAAGTGGAGAAATAGGCTTGAATTTGAGCAAGATAATAGTTCCGGGCAGTAAGGGTGGGTTTTCGTATGATCATGGGGATTGTGTGATATTGTATGATGGGTAGGATCACATTTAGGATAGAAACCCCTAAATTCCATGGTGTTGAAAAGTATGGTTATATGATATATGATGATATGATCTTTAAAAATATGTTGTTGGCTGTTATAATTGTCATATTATGGTGGGATTTCAAATTCTGAAACCGGGGCTTTTTACGGAATTGAAATCGGAGGTCCGGAAGGCCTCCAACGGTGGAAAACACAGAATTTTCTGCATTCTGTGCTGTTTGCGTCGACTCAAAACTATATATTGGTGAATTTTCTGTTTTGACGATTTTGGCCATAACTTTTGATCCGTAAGTCGGATTTAGTCCCCGTTCGAAGCGTTGGAAAGCTCTTGAATAGATCTATAACATGGTATAAATAATATAGTTATTTGCCAAATATTTTTATATCCGATATTTTTGGGGAGTCATTGTTTAATTAAATAGTAACTAAACCATGGATCGATTGAAATGATTTATTAATTATTTACTTGAGTTTAATTGTTGTGCACTTAGTGTGCTTGTGTTTATTGGTGGTGTAATATATATAATGTGTGGTGATGTGATCAGGAGGATCGTGTGCACTTAGTGTGCTTGAGTTTGTTTGTCGTGCATTAATGTCGTACATATCATGGTGTTTGGTGGGATGAATCATTGCTCAAGAGGAGTGTATGTGATTCATCCGTACTCCTTTGTGGAGAATGGTGGGGATAGATCATATCTCAGTAGGAGCGTAAGTGATCTGTCGGGGATAAATCATATCTCAGTAGGAGCGTAAGTGATCTGTCGGAGATAGATCATATCTCAGTAGGAGCGTAAGTGACCTGTCCAGGGTTCGATTGAATGAACAATGAGTCGGTACCGCATGCATGGTGTTGTGTGGAATATTGCATTATTATATGTTATATGGATGTTTGAACAGTAGGTTCGTGATTGGTGTTGATGGGGGTGAATATTGATGTGTTTTACTACCTTTATTGCATGTATTAAATTACCGATATATTTTGATCATGTTTTCTCACCCCTTTGTTGTTGTTGTTGTTGTGGTTTGTGCTTCCTCTGAAGTACAGATAATCCAGGTACATAGATAGCTTGGATAACGGTGTGCAAGTCGAGTCTTAGGATGCTCTGATACGTAACACGGGATATGGGTGTTTTATTTGTTTATGTTAAACTTGTTGAAAATCCTGTGACGTATCACATTTTGGTGAATTATAATAATAAAGATTTTATGTAAATCCGGCGGATGGCCGAGAATGTTGGAATAATAATTTCCGCTGTATTATTTTGAAAATAATGAATAAAGTATTTTTGATAACTATTGGTGATGTGATATCCCACCGTTTTTGTGAAAACTCTGATGTTTATTTATAATGTTTATATTTTATTTAATTTGGGAAGTGGGGTGTTACAATTGGTATCAGAGCAGGTCGGTCCATCCCGCCAATGTTGTCTAGTGTTGTTGTTCCCTGGTGTCCGACATGTGTGTAAAAACACTATCGGTACATGTTGTTGTTTAAACTTTGTCGGTAGAAGTGAAATGATTCCAGTGGGGGGGGGGAAGTTGGTATTTCTCCGGAATGCTGCAGTGTTGTGGCTTAGTGTGTTACGCTCTTATAGTTTGGTAAAGATGGTTTATACCCCATCATGATTTCCGGCTGTCTATTGACAAATTGAGGAACTGATCACCCTCAATCTCTTGTTAATAGTAGACGGGATTGTGTTGGATGGGATAGACGTGTCTTGCAAGCTTAGGTGGTGTGAGCAATGAATTGTCTTGAGTTAAGCTAAGTGCTTAAGGAATTATTTTGAGGAGTTGGCGTAAGACGGTGTTGAGGTATGTATTTTGACGGAAACTTTGAATGTTAAGGAAAGTGAGAAATTGAGGTTTATCACTTAATTGTGATTGTCCGGAAGTTTTCCTGAGGAGGTAAATGGTTTAGTATCGGAATGTGAAGTAAAGCTTACACATTGACTTCGTTCTTGGAACTAGTCCGATATGAGTGACTCCATATTGTGTGTTTGCATTGAGATTGAGAAAGTTAAAGAGTCAACTTGAAGACCTGCTGGAAGAGAGGTTCTTTTGTTTGAGTGTGTTACCATAAGGTGCACCAATTTTGTTGGTTAGACAGACGAAAGGTTTTGTGAAGCTTTGGGTGAACTATGGATAAGTGAACAAGGTGACTATCAAGGATAAGCGTTCGCTTCCAAGAGTTGATGAGTTGATGGATCAACGGGCTGAAGGATGTGAGTTTTTCTTGGTCGTGTGAGCTCGGGTAGAGCTATTGTGGTTGTGGTATCAAAGGTCGAAGTTGTATCGCAATGGGAGGCTCCAAGATCTGCTGTTGAGATTGGGAGTAATTGGGTTTTAAAATATTTAAAGATTGAAAGTGTGTTGGATGGTCTCCTAGGTATGAAATTGTTGTTGTACGCTGAATTCCGAGATCGCAGCTTTTTACGGAATCGAAATCGGACGTTGTAGAAATCATGTTTAATGGTTCTAATTCGAGGCTATATGTTAGGTGAGTATGAGTATGTGTTTTTTTCGAAGAAAGAAATTGAATCGGTCGGATTTTCAGACAAGAATGCAAAATCCCGTAACAGTTTTTCGGCAAAATTCTAGTTTTTTGGAAAACTTCGAAAATTCATAACTCTTGAACCGTATCTCCATTTTGACCCCCGTTTGAAGCGTTGGATAGCTAACGAGATGCTCTTTCTGGGAAAAATGGTTTTTATGTCAGTGGATGATCCAATTATAGCAGAATATTCGAAATGTGTAATTTGGTCAACTTTTACCGTCGTGATCGGGTGCGTTTGATGTGTTATCTTACTGTATGTTTTCGGTATGCACCGTGGTAGCTGATGCTTCGATTTGGAAACCTTGCTTGTACCGAGGAAAATGGCGAAAAGAGTTGGAACCGGTTGGGAAATTTTGTGATGCGAGTCTGGTCTGTGAAGAGACTTCTTATGGAGTTAAGCCTTGTATGTTAGACCTTGCTTGTAGTATTCTTGAGGAGATTCGAGGAGGTCAGAAATCTGGGTTGAGTTGGTGAATTAGTTGAAATTGATAAGTCAGAGTCGAAGAGTGGATTGTCGGGTTTGTGGAAATAGTACCATGATATGTTGTGATGGGGTATGTGGACCGGATGTTGTTGAGGGGAGTAGGAGTACTCGTGAAGAAATACATTGAGGTAGATGGAGTGTCCATCCCGATGCTATGAAGAAGTAACCGAATTTGAGTAGATTGTTTTGGTGACCATAGATGAGGAGAGGAGTGGTTGAGGTTGAATATACTGGTTAGAATTGTTGGAATTCGAAGAGTGAACATCAGAGACTGTTGAGTCTGATGCAGCCGTTGAATATTCCAGAGTGGAAATCAGGTAGTATTTTCACGGATTTGGTGTTGAGATTTCCAAAGAATTGGAAAGACATAATTTTAATTTGGGTTCTTGTGAGTGGATTAACTATTCCGTGTTAAGGATATATGAGATACATATTGAGGAAGTAGTGAAGTTGGATGAGATACTGTCGAATGTTGTGTTCGATTGAAATTTGAGGTTTATATTGAGATGTTGGAGGGGCTTACAGGAAGCTTCAGGTACTAAGTTGAAGTTGAGTTCGGCTTACCATCCGCAAACTGATGGTCAGTCAGAGAGGACTATTGAGTCTGTAGAGAATTGGTGAGAGCTTGGGTGTTGGATCAAGGTGGATCGTGGGATGAGTAATTACCGTTGATTGAGTTACCTATAATAA
The DNA here is from genome assembly GCA_963859935.3 of Lathyrus sativus. Classification (NCBI taxonomy): domain Eukaryota; kingdom Viridiplantae; phylum Streptophyta; class Magnoliopsida; order Fabales; family Fabaceae; genus Lathyrus; species Lathyrus sativus. The sequence goes on along the minus strand of CAWUDS030005757.1, from coordinate 18,786 downwards.
CGATTACCATCCTAGTGTCGGAATGACACTATATATGGCTTGGTGAGATAGGGAGTGTAGGACTCTTCTGTGTTGGAATAAGTCGAGTGGGAGTGTTGTGCTCAGACCGAGAATTATGCTTGAGATGGCTGAGAAGATCAAGAGGATATAAGGAAATATGTGTTTTGAGAGTCACGTCGGTGACTGGTGCTGGTCGGGCTTCGAAATCTCAGAAGTTCGCACCGGGTTCTGTGGTTGTATCAGAGTAGCGCAGCGGAGGCATGGGAGGAGTAACATGTTAGATCGTTTTGCCGCTGCCGCTGTGAATTGGCATGACGTGTTTCATGTGTCTTCGTTGAGGAATTACATTGAATCAGGTGGATGATGTACCAGTGAAAAATAATTTGATTGTGGAGGCATTGCTAGTTCGTTTGACGAAGAGAAACAACTCCGAGGGGAGGAGATAGCTTTGGTGAAAGTGGCTTGAGGGGGGTGCTGTAGAAGGCAGTGTGACCTGAGAATTGGAATGAAGGATGCGAGAAGCGTATCCAGAACTATTTCCATCAGGTAATTTTCGAGGACGAAAATAATTAAAGTGGGGGAGAGTTGTAACACCCATTTTAATTATTTAGTCATTTTATTACTATTTTAATTATTATATGTTGGTGTGCACTTTGGTGGAGGTGTGTTTGATGATGATTGGTGGGTGTCCCTGATATGGGAGGATTATTGGTGGTGAATTGGTGTGAATATAATAATAAAATTAATAGTAGTAATATGGTGGTATTATTATTATTATTATTATTATTATTATTATTATTATTATTATTATTATTATTATTATTATTATTATTATTATTATTATTATTATTATTAATTGTAGTAATATTATTAATATTGGAGAATATTATTATTATTAATATTATTACTATTATTATAACTAGGGAGAATATTATAATGATTATTATTATTATTATTAATAATAATAATATTATTGGTGGAGTATTATTACTATTATTATTAGTATTATTATTATGGGTGAAATAATATTATTAATATTTCTATGTGTATTATTATTATTATAATGATTATTATAATTATTATTATTAGTAATATTATTTTTATTATTATTATTGGGATTAGAATTAAAAGAAAATAGAAGTGGAAGGGGTTATTGGGGATAGGAAGGAAGTAAGTTGAGAAGTCACGATAGATAGAACGTGAGAAGAGGAAATTGAGAGAAGAGCGAAGAAAGGAGCGAAGAACGGAGAAGAAGAGGAAAGGTCAGAATTGGCCAATCTTGGAGGAATTTGTCACCGATCAGAACAATTATCGAGGTAAGGGGGAGAAACTGATTGGGATTGGTATAATGCATGAAATTGGGTAGAGGGGATTCCTTAACCCCGTAGGAATTTGATGATTATGATTGATATATGATATTATGTCTGTGTTTATGAATGTTGCTGTGATTGAAGAGTTTTGTGCATACATTTTATGAATGTTGTGGGATTCTGTGTAATTCCTGTAATATTAGTGATGAACACGAATTTATGACATTATGTCTGTTGCTGTTGTTGTTGATGGTGATGAAATTCGTACATTGTTACGATGCTGGTGAGTTCCTGTATAACCTCTGTGGTTTGGATAATGACCATGAGTATTGGTGAGATCTTGTGTAACCTCTGTGGCTTGGGTAATGACCATGATATATGTTCTGAGATATAGTTTAAGGAACAATTGATTAGAGTAGAGTGTGATGATTGTTGCTGATACTGATAGAGTGGTGTATTTGCTGTTATGAGATTGGTGAAATCCGGTATAATTTCCGTAGTAATACCGATGAGTATGAAATAGGTTCCGAGAGGACAAGAGATAGAAGTGGAGAAATAGGCTTGAATTTGAGCAAGATAATAGTTCCGGGTAGTAAGGATGGGTTTTCGTATGATTATGGGGATTGTATGATAGTGTATGATGGGTAGGATCACATTTAGGATAGAAACCCCTAAATTCCATGGTGTTGAAAAGTATGGTTATATGATATATGATGATATGATCTTTAAAAATATGTTGTTGGCTGTTATAATTGTCATATTATGGTGGGATTTCAAATTCTGAAACCGGGGCTTTTTACGGAATTGAAATCGGAGGTCCGGAAGGCCTCCAACGGTGGAAAACACAGAATTTTCTGCATTCTGCGCTGTTTGCGTCGACTCAAAACTGTATATTGGTGAATTTTCTGTTTTGACGATTTTGGCCATAACTTTTGATCCGTAAGTCGGATTTAGTCCCCGTTCGAAGCGTTGGAAAGCTCTTGAATAGATCTATAACATGGTATAAATAATAAAGTTATTTGCCAAATATTTTTATATCCAATATTTTTGGGGAGTCATTGTTTAATTAAATAGTAACTAAACCATTGATCGATTGAAATGATTTATTGATTATTTACTTGAGTTTAATTGTTGTGCACTTAGTGTGCTTGTGTTTATTGGTGGTGTAATATATATAATTTGTGGTGATGTGATCAGGAGGATCGTGTGCACTTAGTGTGCTTGAGTTTGTTTGTCGTGCATTGGTGTCGTACATATCATGGTGTTTGGTGGGATGAATCATTGCTCAAGAGGAGTGTATGTGATTCATCCGTACTCCTTTGTGGAGAATGGTGGGGATAGATCATATCTCAGTAGGAGCGTAAGTGATCTGTCGGGGATAGATCATATCTCAGTAGGAGCGTAAGTGATCTGTCGGGGATAGATCATATCTCAGTAGGAGCGTAAGTGATCTGTCCAGGGTTCGATTGAATGAACCAATGAGTCGGTACCGCATGCATGGTGTTGTGTGGCATATTGCATTATTCTACGTTATATGGATTTTTGAACAGTAGGTTCGTGATTGGTGTTGATGGGGTGAATATTGGTGTGTTTTACTACCTTTATTGCATGTATTAAATTACCGATATATTTTGATCATGTTTTCTCACCCCTTTGTTGTTGTTGTGGTCTGTGCTTCCTCAGAAGTACAGATAATCCAGGTACATAGATAGCTTGGATAACGGTGTGCAAGTCGAGTCTTAGGATGCTCTGATACGTAACACGGGATATGGGTGTTTTATTTGTTTATGTTAAACTTGTTGAAAATCCTGTGACGTATCACATTTTGGTGAATTATAATAATAAAGATTTTATGTAAATCCGGCGGATGGCCGAGAATGTTGGAATAATAATTTCCGCTGTATTATTTTGAAAATAATGAATAAAGTATTTTTGATAACTATTGGTGATGTGATATCCCACCGTTTTTGTGAAAACTCTGATGTTTATTTATAATGTTTATATTTTATTTAATTTGGGAAGTGGGGTGTTACAATTGGTATCAGAGCAGGTCGGTCCGTCCGGCCAATGTTGTCTAGTGTTGTTGTTCCCTGGTGTGCGACATGTGTTTAAAAACATTATCGGTACATGCTGTTGTTTAAACTTTGTCGGTAGAAGTGAAATGATTCCAGTGGGGGGGAAGTTGGTATTTCTCCGGAATGCTGCAGTGTTGTGGCTTAGTGTGTTACGCTCTTATAGTTTGGTAAAGATGGTTTATACCCCATCATGATTTCCGGCTGTCTATTGACAAATTGAGGAACTGATCACCCTCAATCTCTTGTTAATAGTAGACGGGATTGTGTTGGATGGGATAGACGTGTCTTGCAAGCTTAGGTGGTGTGAGCAATGAATTGTCTTGAGTTAAGCTAAGTGCTTAAGGAATTATTTTGAGGAGTTGGCGTAAGACGGTGTTGAGGTATGTATTTTGACGGAAACTTTGAATGTTAAGGAAAGTGAGAAATTGGGGTTTATCACTTAATTGTGATTGTCCGGAAGTTTTCCTGAGGAGGTAAATGGTTTAGTATCGGAATGTGAAGTAAAGCTTACACATTGACTTCGTTCTTGGAACTAGTCTGATATGGGTGACTCCATATTGTGTGTTTGCATTGAGATTGAGAAAGTTAAAGAGTCAACTTGAAGACCTGCTGGAAGAGAGGTTCTTTTGTTTGAGTGTGTTACCATAAGGTGCACCAATTTTGTTGGTTAGACAGACGGAAGGTTTTGTGAAGATTTGGGTGAACTATGGATAAGTGAACAAGGTGACTATCAAGGATAAGCGTTCGCTTCCAAGAGTTGATGAGTTGATGGATCAACGGGCTAAAGGATGTGAGTTTTTCTTGGTCGTGTGAGCTCGGGTAGAGCTATTGTGGTTGTGGTATCAAAGGTCGAAGTTGTATCGCAATGGGAGGCTCCAAGATCTGCTGTTGAGATTGGGAGTCATTGGGTTTTAAAATATTTAAATATTGAAAGTGTGTTGGATGGTCTCCTAGGTATGAAATTGTTGTTATACGCTGAATTCCGAGATCGCAGCTTTTTACGGAATTGAAATCGGACGTTGTAGAAATCATGTTTAATGGTTCTAATTCGAGGCTATATGTTAGGTGAGTATGAGTATGTGTTTTTTTTTGAAGAAAGAAATTGAATCGGTCGGATTTTCGGACAAGAATGCAAAATCCCGTAACAGATTTTCGGCAAAATTCTGGTTTTTCGGAAAACTTCGAAAATTCATAACTCTTGAACCGTATGTCCGTTTTGACCCCCGTTTGAAACGTTGGAGAGCTAATGAGATGCTCTTTCCTGGAAAAATGGTTTTTATGTCAGTGGATGATCCAATTATAGCAGAATATTCGAAACGTGTAATTTGGTCAACTTTTACCGTCGTGATCGGGTGCGTTTGATGTGTTATCTTACTGTATGTTTTCGGTATGTACCATGGTCGCTGATGCTTCGATTTGGAAACCTTGCTTGTACTGAGGAAAATGGCGAAAAGAGTTGGAACCAGTTGGAAAATTTTGTGATGCGAGTCTGGTCTGTGAAGAGACTTCTTATGGAGTTAAGCCTTGTATGTTAGACCTTGCTAGTAGTATTCTTGAGGAGATTCGAGGAGGTCAGAAATCTGGGTTGAGTTGGTGAATTAGTTGAAATTGATAAGTCAGAGTCGAAGAGTGGATTGTCGGGTTTGTGGAAATAGTACCATGATATGTTGTGATGGGGTATGTGGACCGGATGTTGTTGCGGGGAGTAGGAGTACTCGTGAAGAAATACATTGAGGTAGATGGAGTGTCCATCCCGGTGCTATGAAAAAGTAACCAAATTTGAGTAGATTGTTTTGGTGACCATAGATGAGGAGAGGAGTGGTTGAGGTTGAATATACTGGTTAGAATTGTTGGAATTCGAAGAGTGAACATCAGAGACTGTTGAGTCTGATGCAGCCGTTGCATATTCCAGAGTGGAAATCAGGTAGTATTTTCACAAATTTGGTGTTGAGATTTCCAAAGAATTGGAAAGACATAATTTTAATTTGGGTTCTTGTGAGTGGATGAACTATTCCGTGTTAAGGATATATGAGATACATATTGAGGAAGTAGTGAAGTTGGATGAGATACTGTCGAATGTTGTGTTGGATTGAAATTTGAGGTTTATATTGGGATGTTGGAGGGGCTTACAGGAAGCTTCAGGTACTAAGTTGAAGTTGAGTTCGACTTACCATCCGCAAACTGATGGTCAGTCAGAGAGGACTATTGAGTCTGTAGAGAATTGGTGAGAGCTTGGGTGTTGGATCAAGGTGGATCGTGGGATGAGTAATTACCGTTGATTGAGTTACCTATAATAACGATTACCGTCCTAGTGTCGAAATGGCACTATATATGGCTTGGTGAGATAGGGAGTGTAGGACTCTTCTGTGTTGGAATAAGTCGAGTAGGAGTGTTGTGCTCAGACCGAGAATTATGCTTGAGATGGCTGAGAAGATCAAGAGGATATAAGGAAATATGTGTTTTGAGAGTCACGTCGGTGACTGGTGCTGGTCGGGATTCGAAATCTCGGAAGTTCGCACCGGGTTCTGTGGTTGTATCAGAGTAGCGCAGCGGAGGCATGGGAGGAGTAACATGTTAGATCGTTTTGCCGCTGCCGCTGTGAATTGGCATGACGTGTTTCATGTGTCTTCGATGAGGAATTACATTGAATCAGGTGATTGATGTACCAGTGAAAAATAATTTGATTGTGGAGGCATTGATAGTTCGTTTGACGAAGAGAAACAACTCTGAGGGGAGGAGATAGCTTTGGTGAAAGTGGCTTGAGGGGGGTGCTGCAGAAGGCAGTGTGACCTGAGAATTGGAATGAAGGATGCGGGAAGCGTATCCGGAACTATTTTCATCAAGTAATTTTCGAGGACGAAAATAATTAAAGTGGGAGAGAGTTGTAACACCCATTTTAATTATTTAGTCATTTTATTACTATTTTAATTATTATATGTTGGTGTGCCCTTTGGTGGAGGTGTGTTTGATGATGATTGGTGGGTGTCCCTGATATGGGAGAATTATTGGTGGTGAATTGGTGTGAATATAATAATAAAATAAATAGTAGTAATATGGTGGTATTATTATTATTATTATTATTATTATTATTATTATTATTATTATTATTATTAATTGTAGTAATATTATTAATATTAGAGAATATTATTATTATTATTATTATTATTACTACTATTATTATAACTAGGGAGAATATTATTATGATTATTATTATTATAATTAATAATAATATTATTGGTGGAGTATTATTACTATTATTATTAATATTATTATTGTGGGTGAAATAATATTATTAATATTGCTATGTGTATTATTATTATTATAATGATTATTATAATAATTATTATTAGTAATATTATTTTTATTACTATTATTGGGATTAGAATTAAAAGAAAATAGAAGTGGAAGGGGTTATTGGGGATAGGAAGGAAGTAAGTTGAGAAGTCACGATAGATAGAACGTGAGAAGAGGAAATTGAGAGAAGAGCGAAGAAAGGAGCGAAGAACGGAGAAGAAGAGGAAAGGTCAGAATTGGCCAATCTTGGAGGAATTTGTCACCGATCAGAACAATTATCGAGGTAAGGGGGAGAAACTGATTGGGATTGGTATAATGTATGAAATTGGGTAGAGGGGATTCCTTAACCCCGTAGGAATTTGATGATTATGATTGATATATGATATTATGTCTGTGTTTATGAATGTTGCTGTGATTGAAGAGTTTTGTGCATACATTTTATGATGATTGTGGGATTCTGTGTAATTCCTGTAATATTAGTGATGAACACGAATTTATGACATTATGCCTGTTGCTGTTGTTATTGATGGTGATGAAATTCGTACATTGTTACGATGTTGGTGAGTTCCTGTATAACCTCTGTGGTTTGGATAATGACCATGAGTATTGGTGAGATCTTGTGTAACCTCTGTGGCTTGGGTAATGACCATGATATAGGTTCTGAGATATAGTTTAAGGAACAATTGATTAGAGTAGAGTGTGATGATTGTTGCTGATACTGATAGAGTGGTGTATTTGCTGTTATGAGATTGGTGAAATCCGGTATAATTTCCGTAGTAATAGCGATGAGTATGAAATAGGTTCCGAGAGGACAAGAGATAGAAGTGGAGAAATAGGATTGAATTTGAGCAAGATAATAGTTCCGGGCAGTAAGGGTGGGTTTTCGTATGATCATGGGGATTGTGTGATAGTGTATGATGGGTAGGATCACATTTAGGATAGAAACCCCTAAATTCCATGGTGTTGAAAAGTATGGTTATATGATATATGATGATATGATCTTTAAAAATATGTTGTTGGCTGTTATAATTGTCATATTATGGTGGGATTTCAAATTCTGAAACCAGGGCTTTTTACGGAATTGAAATCGGAGGTCCGGAAGGCCTCCAACGGTGGAAAACACAGAATTTTCTGCATTCTGCGCTGTTTGCGTCGACTCAAAACGGTATATTGGTGAATTTTCTGTTTTGACGATTTTGGCCATAAGTTTTGATCCGTAAGTCGGATTTAGTCCCCGTTCGAAGCATTGGAAAGCTCTTGAATAGATATATAACATGGTATAATTAATATAGTTATTTGCCAAATATTTTTATATCCAATATTTTGGGGGAGTCATTGTTTAATTAAATAGTAACTAAACCATGGATCGATTGAAATGATTTATTGATTATTTACTTGAGTTTAATTGTTGTGCACTTAGTGTGCTTGTGTTTATTGGTGGTGTAATATATATAATGTGTGGTGATGTGATCAGGAGGATCGTGTGCACTTAGAGTGCTTGAGTTTGTTTGTCGTGCATTGGTGTCGTACATATCATGGTGTTTGGTGGGATGAATCATTGCTCAGGAGGAGTGTATGTGATTCATCCGTACTCCTTTGTGGAGAATGGTGGGGATAGATCATATCTCAGTAGGAGCATAAGTGATTTGTCGGGGATAGATCATATCTCAGTAGAAGCGTAAGTGATCTGTCGGGGATAGATCATATCTCAGTAGGAGCGTAAGTGATCTGTCCAGGGTTCGATTGAATGAACCAATTAGTCGGTACCGCATGCATGGTGTTGTGTGGCATATTGCATTATTATATGTTATATGGATGTTTGAACAGTAGGTTCGTGATTGGTGTTGATGGGGTGGATATTGGTGTGTTTTACTACCTTTATTGCATGTATTAAATTACCGATATATTTTGATCATGTTTTCTCACCCCTTTGTTGTTGTTGTTGTTGTCTGTGCTTCCTCGGAAGTACAGATAATCCAGGTACATAGATAGCTTGGATAACGGTGTGCAAGTAGAGTCTTAGGATGCTCTGATACATAACATGGGATATGGGTGTTTTATTTGTTTATGTTAAACTTGTTGAAAATCCTGTGACGTATCACATTTTGGTGAATTATAATAGTAAAGATTTTATGTAAATCCGGCGGATGGCCGAGAATGTTGGAATAATAATTTCCGCTGTATTATTTTGAAAATAATGAATAAAGTATTTTTGATAACTATTGGTGATGTGATATCCCACTGTTTTTGTGAAAACTCTGGTGTTTATTTATAATGTTTATATTTTATTTAATTTGGGAAGTGGGGTGTTACACTTCAACTTCAATCTTCTCGTTTTTGGCTTCAAGCTGAATCTTTATCTTAGCAATTTGCTGCTTCAGCTTCTCTTCCCATTCTTTGTTGTTGGTCAAAGTAGCATTCCACAATGTATCGAATTTAGAGATCTTCAAATATGCCTTATCCAAGTCCTGCTTCTTGGTGGCAAGCACGCTGCTAACGACCTTCAAATCTAACCTCAGACGCTCTTGAGCATCAGACTGTTTGGTGTACCCAGATGGTTTACCAACTCAGTCTGTTTCTTGAATGAGTAGACAACTTCGTTTTTCTCTCTTCGGAGTTGAATAATTTCTTTTTCTAGCTCCTCGTTTGATTTCTTCAGCTCTTCTTTTTCTCGCAGCACCTGGTTGTATTTCTGAATATCAACGGAGGTGGGTTCCTCGCCCAGAAGAGGATATAATGGATTAACAGCAGGAAAAGGCATTAGAAGCTTTGTGGCTCGCTCACGAATCCAAACCAGGTACGGATCAAAGGCTTTGTTGTTGCTTTTCCCTAGAAAAACGTTTCCTTTTCTATGAATGTTGCTCCAAGCTTTCTCCATTTTAACCAAAGTGCCACCTTCTAGCAACCCTGTGAGATACAGAGATTCCTGTATCTCTTCTTCAACAGGAGGACCTCTCAGTGCATATCCAAATTGTCTTACCAGCAAAGATGGATTATAGTTGATGCACCCTTTCCTTCCGACCAAAGGGACGTTAGGAAAACCACCGCAACTATACACAATTTCTGTGCCTAGCATGTCCCTATCAAACTAAGTGATGTTGTTAGCAGACAAACCCATCAAAAATGCAGGCCATTCTGAAGTCTCAGCGGTATCAATAAATGGACTCGTTTTAGGAAGATGGATGGCAACCCACTTGTACAGTAAAGGAGCACAACAAGACATATTCTTCCCCTTTCTGTTTTCATTCTTGCTGTGAACTGAATGATAAACGTCTCCGAGAAGAGTGGGCACCGGATTCCCGGAAGCAAATATGTAAAAGGCATCTGTATCTACGAAATCCAGGAGATTAGGGAATAACACGATACCATATATGCAGAGGGCTAAGATGGCACTGAATACAACCCAACAACCATCCTTGGCAAACTTCTGAGCTTTCTCCACCAAGAAAGGCAAAGTGAAACCAGAAACTCCAATTCTCTTAACCAACTTCCCTTTTAGCTCTGAAGCATCTAAATGAAGTGCAACAGCCAACTTAACCAAGTCAGGTTCAGCATCAACATGGTAGTAAGGCATCTGGTTCAACAAAGGTACCCCCAGCAAGTCAGAATATTCTTCTAAGGTCGGAGTTAGGACATAATCTGGAAAAGCAAAGCATCTGAGCTACGGATCATAAAACTGCAGAAGAGCGTATAGGCCATTCAACTCGTACATAGAAGGTTTACACACAATATTCAGAAGTCTCCCATAGCTTTGTCTGAAGTCTTCCATCACCTTTTTATCAGCTAGAGAAATCAAACTCCGTAATTCTCGGATATCAGGTGTTGGTAGTTTGTAAGACACTGTTTTCTTCAAAGGCTCTATGTCGGCAATAAGGATCATGACCACTAGAACCGGAGAGGAAATATGCACCTGCAACACAGACACACGTTAATGAAATGCAGATGAGAATGCAAAGATGCAAATGCAAAAATGCAGCAGGAGATCAAGATTGTTGTGCTGTTGACTGAGAAGGACCAAAGTTCTACTTCAACAAGAACACTGGTAATAGGAACCACTGATATCAATAATACTGATTCACACCGAAAGAAAACTGGGTAGTCTGGAGGTCAAAGTTTCCTGCGCAACCCAATCCCTCTCACAGGTATGGACCTACCCACTGATAAAGTTCGGCATCCTATGCGTTCATCAGCGTCACAGACTTTCAGGAAACGATGATACGTTCACCATTTCTGGTTTGGCATCATGATCTCCCGAAGAGGCCTCACTTAGCTGAATCACAAATGATCGGTCCCCAGAGTCGACAATCCTCAGATCCAAAGTTCTCTCAAGTCCAAAGGACCGGTAAGGAAATCATCAAAGAGAATCTCGTCTAAGTGCAGATTACGTGGGAACTGGTGCGAGCAAAGCAAGCAGGTTCACCACTAATCCACTTCTAGTGCTATGTTTGTACTCAAGCCTGGGTCTGGCTTATCTCTCAGTACCACCCCCCAACAACAACACAACAATAATGATATAATGCTGAAAATAAATGCAGGAAAGTAAAGTACAAAAAATAAATGCACACCCAAGAGATAAACAAACAAGCGCTAGGATTGACTCGCATAGGGGATATTCCTTTCCCCAGCAGAGTCGCCAGCTGTCGCTACTGCGAAAAAAGGTGTCGGCAATGACAAAAGATTTTCCACCTATTGTTATTTATCCCAAAGGAGGGAAAGGAAACGATCAGGAAAAACCTAGCAAAAAGGGATAAGATCGGTCATCGCAACCAAATCTCGGGTTCGGGAGTCGATTACGCAAGGGGAAGGTGTTAGCACCTCTCACGTCCGTTGTACTCAATGGGATCCACGCTTGTTTGTTTATCTAAAGGGTTGTTTATCTATCTAGCTAATGGCCTGGGACAAAAGAAAAGAAAAAGGAAAAAAAGGACTCGACAGAGTGTCGCTGCTCTGGGCCTACGTATTCCCTCGTGCAATGGGAAAGTCAAAGTCAACGTAGTTCGCCTAACTATGGGTGAAAGGGGAAAGGTTGCTCGCCAAGACATCACATCTTGTGCCTATGTACTCTCGACAGGTATGAGATATCAGAGCTAACATAGTTCGGGATAAAACGGGACACAGGTTTGTTCGCATGTTTTTTACCCAGTAGGGTTAACAGGTAGTTCTAGCAGTTGGTGTATGCAGCTCGACCATTGGAGACTTAGGCGTTACCGTTTGCGGTAGAACTAAGAGTTAACAACACTCTTTGTTTGAAAATATTTTCCACTGATTAAATAGAGCCCTAAAGGGCAAAAGAGGAGTTTAACTGTTTGTTTTTGTCTTTTATTAGAGAAGTGTTTTGAATGAATGTTTGTAATTCATATTGCACTAAAGACTATGACCTAGGAACGAATGCGTCGCGTATCGCCCAAAGGACGTACACTAAACACTCTAGATGATTGAGAGGAGATCGCTCAATTATCATTTCCCAAGTAGCTTAAGGCTCGTAGCGTACAATAATCCTTAATCTTTATTAAGTATTTTATTATTGTTTTGAGATGAGAAGAAAGAAGGAACTCTAAAGGGGAACTAATCAAAACCCTACTGTTATCATGCAGGATGGTCCTAAGATTGAGTTTAGAAAAGGAATTCTATCTTATTTGTTATCATGCAAAGGGTTAGAACCTAGTGTCTATCATCACTATCCTTAAACAAGGAAGTGAGAACCTAAGGGATCATGTCAATGGAAAGCAAAAGCAGAGCTAAAATCATTAAGCAGATGAAATAGGAATGTGAATGGATGCACATGCTATGCAACAATACAAGCAAGGGAGGACACCACAACCTTTAATGCAAACAAGGCAACATAAAAGAAAATAACACACAAGCAAAGGGAGGTAACCTCAACCTTTAGATGCAAACATGGACTTAAGAGAAAGAATGCCTATCTTAATGCACCTAATCAAACTAATATGCAGGGGAGATGATAAACCAGATAATGGGAAAGCAAAAGGAGAACTAAACTCAGTAAGTTCAATGTGTAAAAACACAGGAGTCCACAAAGGTTCAAACTTCTTATGGAATGCACTTGGTTCCTCCACAGGAGGAACTAGGCTTTCACAAGAAGGATCCTAATATTGTAGGACAGAGAGGAATGAATGAAGAGAAGCACAATGAGAACCAAAGGAACCCGCTATGTTCAATGTGTATCAACACAAGAGTCCATCAAAGGCTCAACTTCTTTATGGAATGCCCTTAGTTCGACCAAAGGAAGAACTGAGGTCTCACAAGAAGGATCCTAAGATTGAAGGACAAAAAGGAATGAGGAGAAGCATAGTGAGAACCAAAAGAACCCACTATGTTCAATGTGTATCAATACAAGAGTCCATCAAAGGCTCAACTTATTTATGGAATGCCCTTAGTTCGACCAAAGGAAGAACTGGGCTCTCACAAGAAGGATCCTAAGATTGAAGGACAAAAAGGAAGGAGTGTACAAAGTACTTGAGTCCTTCAAAGGCTCAACTTCTTTATGGAATGCCCTTAGTTCGACCAAAAGAAGAATTGGGCTCTCACAAGAAGGATCCTAAGATCATAGGACTTGGAGGAATTAGAAGAGGAAAATTTGGAGGAAGAATCATGCAAAGATAGAAGTCATTCAAGGATATTCACAAGGAAATACTAAAGGAAAGGTCTTAAAGAGGCCTCAGGTGTAAAATGCTTTAAAAATAGTAAAATGAACCTAAAAATTCTAAGAAAATTCCTAGGGGACCCCCCTGGTATTAGGAACCAGGGGTCCAAATTGGAGAGAAAAATTCTAATCCTAACTATGTTAACATTAACAGAAGGCAAAGTCCTAAGCATGTTCTAAGAACTAGGCAAGGGAGGGGGGGGGGGGGGGGGGGTCCTAAAGACTTAATCCAAAACCTAATCAAAAGGCCTAAAAATCAGAGAGGAAAAATATCCTAAAATCAATTAAGATATCCACAATATGCACAAGAAATTTCAGTATTTATTTGAAATTTTGGATTAAGAAAGAAAATCAAGAAGTGATGATATGTATTTTCTATTTACAATGAACACATTAAGAAGGAATTCAATATTAACTGGAAAAATGAACTAAAAAAATAATTAAAAAATATGTAAAATCAAATTAAATGTCAAAGTATGCCAAAGCATATTTTTTCATGATTATTGGGATGCATCAAGTATTTTTCATGAATTAAATGCAAACATAATTAATAAAATGAAAATAAGAGAAAAGAAATTAAATTGGAAAATGTTAGGTGCAAATAACAAGGGATTTGTGTTGGTTTCATTGGGCTCAGGGTCGTGAGGGGTGCAGACAGCAAAGAAGCCCAGTCCAATCCTAAGGTCAGTCAACCAACGAGGCTGAATCTCAGCCCTTCAATGCAATTACCAGATAAACATCCAATGGATAATGTGAGGACACGCGTGCATCAGCAATCAAATATAAATTGGAATGAAATCCCAGCCACTCATCCTAAGACTGGTCAAATGATCAAACGGTTGAGATGCAAGCTGCCCAAACGCAGTGTTTCATTAAAAGGGAAGTCAATAAGATCCTGGCCATTGGTTCTGGCTGAAGTCAAGTGATCACACAGTTAATACATTGCCACGCCTCCATCAGAAGTTTAACACAAATGGGAATTGAATTGTGGCCCTAGGATTAAATACTGGTCAAATGTTTCAGCGATGATCTAAAGGATATGATTACTCCACGTCCTCGTCAGAGGATTTAAATGAAAAGAGAGGGAGAGTTGCAGACGGTGGCCGGAACAACTCCGATCGTCTTCAACCTCGAGCCTCCACTGTAGCATCTCACCAAAGTTCACAAAACTCACAATTCTTGATATCAATCAACTCGTCATCTTATGTACATCAATAATCGTGGTTTTCTTGACCTATTTGTCTCTAAAACGTACCTAATCAAAAACTACAAGTTTCCATCCTCAATCAAGAATCATCACCATCAGGCATCAAATCAATCCTAAATCCATATACTAAGTTCAAGGATCACAACTACATGAAAATGGCATGCTAATTCTTCCTAAACAGAGAGGAAAGTTGAAAGATAGATTACCTAGTGGAGAGTTTCCACTGAGCCTTCAAATGCTGTGAATTCTTGATGAATTTGATCCAAAAACGATCCTTGATCCTTCCTAGAGCTGTTAGAATGAGCAATTTAGATTGAACCTTCAAGGAACTGAAAAATCAATTCTCACTCTTCTCTCACTTTCTCCAACTATTCTCTTGATGATTTTGGCTCCAAATTTTGTTATGATTGATTGTGAATGATCCCAGCAATTTATACTTTGGATATGATGATGAAAAAGCCCAATGGCAGCCTGTATAAGCCCAATTGAAAATCCAATTTCATTGATGTGGCAAGCTTGCAAATCGTGAAAACAAAGCTGGAAATGCTTCAAATTTGACTCAAAAAGGTTGTTGGTGATGTGAGGAAGATCAATGGATCATATTCATCCTTGTTTTGATCCTATGGTATGATTTGCATATGTTACTTAATCTTGAAGTTTCATGGAAAAAGCTTATGAAAAAAAAGCTCAATTTGCAATTCCAAAAGTGTCATCGTGTTTGAAATGTCCTTTGCACTCAAAATATGCACAAACTTGGACAAAATTGGTTCCATATGAATTAATTTGATTTTTTGTACTTTTATGACTTTTTCATGGAAATTTCTTCACTAACTCTTCAATCCAAGCCATGATGCCTTTGATGTTTGATTGTGGAAATGACCCCATTTGGAGCAACTTTCTAGTTGGAAAGATTTCCATTTGAGATGTATAAGTGTGGTGAAATTGACCTATAATGAAAATGACATATAATCTTACTTCCCAAATTACCCCTTCCTTGCAAGCTTCATATCTTGAGCTCTACAAATCAGCTTGAGGACTTCCTACGACTTTTTGGAAAGATAAGATTATGAGGAAAAACTTTCATGTTTTGGTCAAGATGAGGGGAGGCATCCTTCTAGGTTAACACTGTCTTGGAAGTTGGTTGACTTTCAAGGACCAAAATCACATTCATTTGATGACCTGTAACTTGTCTGCTTCATACCTTGAGTTCTAGAAATCATATGAATGACTTCTAGTACTCAAAAGAAATCTAAGGACATGCTTTACAAGTCTCATGTTAAAGTCAAGATGCAATGAGACTTGTGTCTTGAGTTATGTGGTCTTAAAGTTGGGCCCCAAGGTAGGGGATTTTACTCTGACAAGCTTAGAAACCCTAGCTTAGTAACTTCTCACATTCTTGAGTATTGATGAATTGATCTTGGAATAATCTCTTAGGTGTCTCAACACAACATTACATGACCATAGGGACTTGGAATTGAGTCTTAATCTCCTTCAATTACACAGTTGATTTAGGGTTGACCAGAAGAAAACCCGAATTGCACCACCTTTGGCTGTGGCCTCTTGCACTTGGTAAAATGACATGAGAAAGCTGCTCAATGACTCTCAAGACATCTCATGAGATCTCTAAATGGCTTATATCCATAACCATGGACTCATAGCTTCCTGATGACTTTTATTGATCCCCAAGATATGAGATACAACCATTTTCACCATCCACTCTTTCAATGAGCTTTGACTTCTTTCTGAGGGCTTAGTGAGGGTGATAGCTTGAATAAAGCTTCTTGATTGGCCTTAGAACCTGATAACCTCTCCTTGACTAGGCACACCTTTCTCAATCCTTTGCATATGGATAATGGTATGCAAATGCTAATGCTATATGAATGCAATGAAATATAAGCTAGGTAAAGAAAAAGGTTAGGCAAATTTTGGGGTGCAACATTAGTTACCACTTCAGATGTGACACTTTGCTGAGTAACACACTGGGTTACTCCGCCTCAACTGATGTACCTTACCAGCTGAGCACTTAACTTGCACATTCTGCAGTCACATATACTCATCCAGTCTTCTCTGGATGTTATGACCTTCAGGATAACATCCTGAAGTACACACACCTGTGCTACTCCCCCTGAAGAGTTGCACAACACTCTCTGCTACACACACAACTCCTAAACACCTTCTAGGATAACACATGGTTAGCAACAAACTTTCCTATACACCATAGGAATTCACACACAAATTGTAACAACATATCACTACAGCACAAGGCAGAAGACTTATCATGTGCCCTGTCATGCAGGAAAGTTACTAGCTCAAACCACTCTCAGAGTCCTCATAATTAGCTCTCACCTTGTTAACCATCTGTTAGTTACCACTACAGATGTCACACTTTGCTGAGTAACACACTGGGTTACTCCCCCTCAACTGATGTACCTTACCAGTTGAGCACTTAACCTGCACACTCTGCAGCCACATATACTCATACAGTCTGCTCTGTATGTTATGACCTTCAGGATAACATCCTGAAGTACACACACCTGTGCTACTCCCCCTGAAGAGTTGCACAACACTCTCTGCTACACACACAACTCCTAAACACCTTCTAGGATCACACATGGTTAGCAACAAACTTTCCTATACACCATAGGAATTCACACACAAATTGTAACAGCATATTACTAATAGCACAAGGCAATTGTTATCACATGAATTCTCAGCAGCACCTGCAAGCATGATTATACCATGTGCACACAATAACACATATGCTAGCCCACATGTTCTTCCATCTTTCTGTACCTGCTGTCAGTACTGCTGCTTTCTATTACCCTCTCCCCCTTTTTAGCCACAAATTAAGATCCAACTAAGGACTTAGCACATATCAAAAAGTGTAGCATTACAATTGTTAGGGGCATATTAAACAAACTGCTCATAGAGAGCATCACAAATACATATTGTCAATCAATTCCTACAGAAGGCTAACTAATCAACACAAAACAACAGTAGCAACACCTCTTCCTGCACTAACTCAGTGGTCACAGCAGGCTTAGTCATTAATCTTGTTCTTCAGCTGAGCTGGACCTATCCTCCTCAGATTCTTTAGAGCTTCCTTCTGCATCATCAGTATCTTCCTCTGAACTGTCAACAGCTTCCTCTGAGCCAGCTTCCTGATCATCAGTTTCTCTTGTACCATCATCATCAGTGAGATCAGTATTCTCATCTTGCTTTAGAGACCTTATTAGTTTTTCAAGGTTTGCTTTCTTGCATCTAGTTCCTTGCATGTTTCTTTGATTATTGCCATTACTTCAGCTTTTCTGGCTTTGGGACCCCTTTGGGATGTCTCAGTGGATGTCATGGCAATGTCTGGAACATGGGTTCCTTGAAACAACTTGTTATGGAAGGCTAAGGGAGTTTCTCTTTTGCTAGATACATCACTGATCTTGAGGATATTTGGAAATTGTGCTAACATAATTCCACAAATGAGTGAAGGAAATGCTATGGGTCCTTTGATGCTATAGCTACCAGCATGCTTCATAATTTAATTGAAGATGTAAGTTCCATAATCCAATTTGGTCTTGGTCCCAACAGCATAAATAACTCTCCCCAGGATAGTGGCCACTGATGATTTGTGATTAGTTGGCACCCAGTTTACAGCACCAATCTTGTGCAGCTTAGCATATTTCATACTTAGTTTGCTGCAGCAAGCTTCCCTTTTGATGGCCACTTTCTGGCTTGATTTCCAGTAATAACTTGGCACATTTTGTTGTCAGAGATGTTTAATTCAAGCTGGGCTTATTTGATCTTCCATGGAATTTGTTGATGGTAGTGGGAGTGAAGATGACACCATTTCCTCTCACATAGACTTTCCCAAACTCAGTGGATTTTCTATCAGCACATTCATCTGATAAATTTACTATGAATTCTTTGACCAAAATTTCATAGCATTAGGAGAACTGAGTTATAGTTTTCATCAAACCTGCCTCACAGATGAGGGCCATGATCTCCTTGTTCTCAAGAGCAGTTTGTGTAAGCTCTCTCTCCAGGGCCAACCTCTTTTGATATAAATATTTCCATCTGATAGCACACGACGGATAGTGAAAAGATATGTTGTCAATTGGCACTTTAGGGATATTTGCAGCCAGTTTGCTGGTAGAAGGTTTCTTCTTAGATTGGATGTCAGTGACATCAACAGCAACATCAGAATCTGTCTCTTGTTCTAAACTAGATTCAACCTTTCTCTTT
>CAWUDS030005756.1:0-46597 GCA_963859935.3 Lathyrus sativus | reverse complement strand
ACTTTGGGAAGGTGATGAAAAAACCTAAAATATTTGTCATTCATTTATAGTCTTTTAACGTTGTGGCTAACTGACGAAGAAACATGAAATTTTGTGACGGAGAAGAAACATATTGAACATAATTACATCTAATTTACCATAATTTAATGTGAAAAAGGTAAAATAAATAAGTTTGAGCTTAATTATTTATTGTTAATTTTTACCTATATTATATAAAATATATGGCATGGATTATAGTCTTTTAACTCTATTTTTTAGTGGGGAAAAACCTAAAATTTTATGATGGAGTTGAAAAATAAAATTTAATTATTTTTTTACACCTACTGTAGTGTATTATGTTTGGTTCTTAGTGATGAAAAATATCTAAGACTTTGGGATGGTGATGAAAAAACCTAAAATATTTGTCATTCATTTATAGTCTTTTAACGTTGTGGCTAACTGACGAAGAAACATGAAATTTTGTGACGGAGAAGAAACATATTGAACATAATTACATCTAATTTACCATAATTCAATGTGAAAAAGGTAAATATAAATAATTTTGAACTTCATTATTTATTGTTAATTTTTACCTATATTATATAAAATATATGGCATGGATTATAGTCTTTTAACTCTGTTTTTTAGTGGGGAAACACCTAAGATTTTATGATGGAGTTGAAAAATAAAATTTAATTATTTTTTTACACCTACTGTAGTGTATTATGTTTGGTTCTTAGTGATGTAAAAAATCTAAGACTTTGGGATGGTGATGAAAAAACCTAAAATATTTGTCATTCATTTATAGTCTTTTAACGTTGTGGCTAACTGACGAAGAAACATGAAATTTTGTGACGGAGAAGAAACATATTGAACATAATTACATCTAATTTACCATAATTAAATGTGAAAAAGGTAAATATAAATAATTTTGAACTTCATTATTTATTGTTAATTTTACCTATATTATATAAAATATATGGCATGGATTATAGTCTTTTAACTCTGTTTTCAAGTGGGGAAACACCTTAAATTTTATGATGGAGTTGAAAAATAAAATTTAATTATGTTTTTACACATACTGTAGTGTATTTTGTTTGGTTCTTAGTGATGTAAAAAATCTAAGACTTTGGAAGGTGATGAAAAAACCTAAAATATTTGTCATTCATTTATAGTCTTTTAACGTTGTGGCTAACTGACGAAGAAACATGAAATTTTGTGACGGAGAAGAAACATATTGAACATAATTACATCTAATTTACCATAATTTAATGTGAAAAAGGTAAAATAAATAAGTTTGAGCTTAATTATTTATTGTTAATTTTTACCTATATTATATAAAATATATGGCATGGATTATAGTCTTTTAACTCTATTTTTTAGTGGGAAAAACCTAAAATTTTATGATGGAGTTGAAAAATAAATTTAATTATTTTTTTACACCTACTGTAGTGTATTATGTTTGGTTCTTAGTGATGAAAAATATCTAAGACTTTGGGATGGTGATGAAAAAACCTAAAATATTTGTCATTCATTTATAGTCTTTTAACGTTGTGGCTAACTGACGAAGAAACATGAAATTTTGTGACGGAGAAGAAACATATTGAACATAATTACATCTAATTTACCATAATTCAATGTGAAAAAGGTAAATATAAATAATTTTGAACTTCATTATTTATTGTTAATTTTTACCTATATTATATAAAATATATGGCATGGATTATAGTCTTTAACTCTGTTTTTTAGTGGGGAAACACCTAAGATTTTATGATGGAGTTGAAAAATAAAATTTAATTATTTTTTTACACCTACTGTAGTGTATTATGTTTGGTTCTTAGTGATGTAAAAATCTAAGACTTTGGGATGGTGATGAAAAAACCTAAAATACTTGTCATTCATTTATAGTCTTTTAACGTTGTGGCTAACTGACGAAGAAACATGAAATTTTGTGACGGAGAAGAAACATATTGAACATAATTACATCTAATTTACCATAATTCAATGTGAAAAAGGTAAATATAAATAAGTTTGAACTTCATTATTTATTGTTAATTTTTACCTATATTATATAAAATATATGGCATGGATTATAGTCTTTTAACTCTGTTTTTTAGTGGGGAAAAACCTAAGATTTTATGATGGAGTTGAAAAATAAAATTTAATTATTTTTTTACACATACTGTAGTGTATTTTGTTTGGTTCTTAGTGATGTAAAAAATCTAAGACTTTGGGATGGTGATGAAAAAACCTAAAATATTTGTCATTCATTTATAGTCTTTTAACGTTTTGGCTAACTGACGAAGAAACATGAAATTTTGTGACGGAGAAGAAACATATTGAACATAATTACATCTAATTTACCATAATTCAATGTGAAAAAGGTAAATATAAATAATTTTGAACTTCATTATTTATTGTTAATTTTTACCTATATTATATAAAATATATGGCATGGATTATAGTCTTTAACTCTGTTTTTTAGTGGGGAAACACCTAAGATTTTATGATGGAGTTGAAAAATAAAATTTAATTATTTTTTTACACCTACTGTAGTGTATTATGTTTGGTTCTTAGTGATGTAAAAAATCTAAGACTTTGGGATGGTGATGAAAAAACCTAAAATATTTGTCATTCATTTATAGTCTTTTAACGTTGTGGCTAACTGACGAAGAAACATGAAATTTTGTGACGGAGAAGAAACATATTGAACATAATTACATCTAATTTACCATAATTCAATGTGAAAAAGGTAAATATAAATAAGTTTGAACTTCATTATTTATTGTTAATTTTTACCTATATTATATAAAATATATGGCATGGATTATAGTCTTTTAACTCTGTTTTTTAGTGGGGAAAAACCTAAGATTTTATGATGGAGTTGAAAAATAAAATTTAATTATTTTTTTACACATACTGTAGTGTATTTTGTTTGGTTCTTAGTGATGTAAAAAATCTAAGACTTTGGGATGGTGATGAAAAAACCTAAAATATTTGTCATTCATTTATAGTCTTTTAACGTTTTGGCTAACTGACGAAGAAACATGAAATTTTGTGACGGAGAAGAAACATATTGAACATAATTACATCTAATTTACCATAATTTAATGTGAAAAAGGTAAAATAAATAAGTTTGAGCTTAATTATTTATTGTTAATTTTTACCTATATTATATAAAATATATGGCATGGATTATAGTCTTTTAACTCTATTTTTTAGTGGGGAAAAACCTAAAATTTTATGATATAGTTGAAAATCAAATTAAATTATTTTTTTACACCTACTGTAGTGTATTATGTTTGGTTCTTAGTGATGTAAAAAATCTAAGAATTTGGGATGGTGATGAAAAAACCTAAATATTTGTCATTCATTTATAGTCTTTTAACGTTGTGGCTAACTGACGAAGAAACATGAAATTTTGTGACGGAGAAGAAACATATTGAACATAATTACATCTAATTTACCATAATTTAATGTGAAAAAGGTAAAATAAATAAGTTTGAGCTTAATTATTTATTGTTAATTTTTACCTATATTATATAAAATATATGGCATGGATTATAGTCTTTTAACTCTGTTTTTTAGTGGGGAAAAACCTAAGATTTTATGATGGAGTTGAAAAATAAAATTTAATTATTTTTTTACACATACTGTAGTGTATTATGTTTGGTTCTTAGTGATGTCAAAAATCTAAGACTTTGGGATGGTGATGAAAAAACCTAAAATATTTGTCATTCATTTATAGTCTTTTAACGTTGTGGCTAACTGACGAAGAAACATGAAATTTTGTGACGGAGAAGAAACATATTGAACATAATTACATCTAATTTACCATAATTTAATGTGAAAAAGGTAAAATAAATAAGTTTGAGCTTAATTATTTATTGTTAATTTTTACCTATATTATATAAAATATATGGCATGGATTATAGTCTTTTAACTCTATTTTTAGTGGGGAAAAACCTAAAATTTTATGATATAGTTGAAAAATCAAATTTAATTATTTTTTTACACCTACTGTAGTCTATTATGTTTGGTTCTTAGTGATGAAAAATATCTAAGACTTTGGGATGGTGATGAAAAAACCTAAAATATTTGTCATTCATTTATAGTCTTTTAACGTTGTGGCTAACTGACGAAGAAACATGAAATTTTGTGACGGAGAAGAAACATATTGAACATAATTACATCTAATTTACCATAATTCAATGTGAAAAAGGTAAATATA
Source organism: Lathyrus sativus (assembly GCA_963859935.3). Classification (NCBI taxonomy): domain Eukaryota; kingdom Viridiplantae; phylum Streptophyta; class Magnoliopsida; order Fabales; family Fabaceae; genus Lathyrus; species Lathyrus sativus. Next base: position 42,387 of record CAWUDS030005756.1, on the reverse strand, counting down.
AATAAGTTTGAACTTCATTATTTATTGTTAATTTTTACCTATATTATATAAAATATATGGCATGGATTATAGTCTTTTAACTCTGTTTTTTAGTGGGGAAAAACCTAAGATTTTATGATGGAGTTGAAAAATAAAATTTAATTATTTTTTACACATACTGTAGTGTATTATGTTTGGTTCTTAGTGATGTAAAAAACCTAAGACTTTGGGATGGTGATGAAAAAACCTAAAATATTTGTCATTCATTTATAGTCTTTTAACGTTGTGGCTAACTGACGAAGAAACATGAAATTTTGTGACGGAGAAGAAACATATTGAACATAATTACATCTAATTTACCATAATTCAATGTGAAAAAGGTAAATATAAATAATTTTGAACTTCATATTTATTGTTAATTTTTACCTATATTATATAAAATATATGGCATGGATTATAGTCTTTTAACTCTGTTTTTAAGTGGGGAAACACCTTAAATTTTATGATGGAGTTGAAAAATAAAATTTAATTATTTTTTTACACCTACTGTAGTGTATTATGTTTGGTTCTTAGTGATGAAAAATATCTAAGACTTTGGGATGGTGATAAAAAAACCTAAAATATTTGTCATTCATTTATAGTCTTTTAACGTTGTGGCTAACTGACGAAGAAACATGAAATTTTGTGATGGAGAAGAAACATATTGAACATAATTACATCTAATTTACCATAATTCAATGTGAAAAAGGTAAATATAAATAAGTTTGAGCTTAATTATTTATTGTTAATTTTTACCTATATTATATAAAATATATGGCATGGATTATAGTCTTTTAACTCTATTTTTTAGTGGGGAAAAACCTAAAATTTTATGATATAGTTGAAAAATCAAATTTAATTATTTTTTTACACCTACTGTAGTGTATTATGTTTGGTTCTTAGTGATGTAAAAAATCTAAGACTTTGGGATGGTGATGAAAAAACCTAAAATATTTGTCATTCATTTATAGTCTTTTAACGTTGTGGCTAACTGACGAAGAAACATGAAATTTTGTGACGGAGAAGAAACATATTGAACATAGTTACATCTAATTTACCATAATTTAATGTGAAAAAGGTAAAATAAATAAGTTTGAGCTTAATTATTTATTGTTAATTTTTACCTATATTATATAAAATATATGGCATGGATTATAGTCTTTTAACTCTATTTTTTAGTGGGGAAAAACCTAAAATTTTATGATATAGTTGAAAAATAAAATTAAATTATTTTTTTACACCTACTGTAGTGTATTATGTTTGGTTCTTAGTGATGTAAAAAATCTAAGACTTTGGGATGGTGATGAAAAAACCTAAAATATTTGTCATTCATTTATAGTCTTTTAACGTTGTGGCTAACTGACGAAGAAACATGAAATTTTTTGACGGAAAAGAAACATATTGAACATAATTACATCTAATTTACCATTATTTAATGTGAAAAAGGTAAAATAAATAAGTTTGAGCTTAATTATTTATATTTAATTTTTACCTGTATTATATAAAATATATGGCATGGATTATAGTCTTTTAACTCTATTTTTTAGTGGGGAAAAACCTAAAATTTTATGATATAGTTGAAAAATCAAATTAAATTATTTTTTTACACCTACTGTAGTGTATTATGTTTGGTTCTTAGTGATGTAAAAAATCTAAGACTTTGGGATGGTGATGAAAAAACCTAAAATATTTGTCATTCATTTATAGTCTTTTAACGTTGTGGCTAACTGACGAAGAAACATGAAATTTTTGACGGAAAAGAAACATATTGAACATAATTACATCTAATTTACCATAATTCAATGTGAAAAAGGTAAATATAAATAAGTTTGAACTTCATTATTTATTGTTAATTTTTACCTATATTATATAAAATATATGGCATGGATTATAGTCTTTTAACTCTGTTTTTTAGTGGGGAAAAACCTAAGATTTTATGATGGAGTTGAAAAATAAATTTAATTATTTTTTTACACATACTGTAGTGTATTTTGTTTGGTTCTTAGTGATTTAAAAAATCTAAGACTTTGGGATGGTGATGAAAAAACCTAAAATATTTGTCATTCATTTATAGTCTTTTAACGTTGTGGCTAACTGACGAAGAAACATGAAATTTTGTGACGGAGAAGAAACATATTGAACATAGTTACATCTAATTTACCATAATTTAATGTGAAAAAGGTAAAATAAATAAGTTTGAGCTTAATTATTTATTGTTAATTTTTACCTATATTATATAAAATATATGGCATGGATTATAGTCTTTTAACTCTATTTTTAGTGGGGAAAAACCTAAAATTTTATGATATAATTGAAAAATCAAATTTCATTATTTTTTTACACCTACTGTAGTCTATTATGTTTGGTTCTTAGTGATGAAAAATATCTAAGACTTTGGGATGGTGATGAAAAAACCTAAAATATTTGTCATTCATTTATAGTCTTTTGACGTTGTGGCTAACTGACGAAGAAACATGAAATTTTGTGACGGAGAAGAAACATATTGAACATAATTACATCTAATTTACCATAATTCAATGTGAAAAAGGTAAATATAAATAAGTTTGAACTTCATTATTTATTTTTAATTTTTACCTATATTATATAAAATATATGGCATGGATTATAGTCTTTTAACTCTGTTTTTTAGTGGGGAAAAACCTAAGATTTATGATGGAGTTGAAAAATAAAATTTAATTATTTTTTACACATACTGTAGTGTATTATGTTTGGTTCTTAGTGATGTAAAAAATCTAAGACTTTGGGATGGTGATGAAAAAACCTAAAATATTTGTCATTCATTTATAGTCTTTTAACGTTGTGGCTAACTGACGAAGAAACATGAAATTTTGTGACGGAGAAGAAACATATTGAACATAATTACATCTAATTTACCATAATTAAATGTGAAAAAGGTAAATATAAATAATTTTGAACTTCATTATTTATTGTTAATTTTTTACCTATATTATATAAAATATATGGCATGGATTATAGTCTTTTAACTCTGTTTTTAAGTGGGGAAACACCTTAAATTTTATGATGGAGTTGAAAAATAAAATTTAATTATTTTTTACACCTACTGTAGTGTATTATGTTTGGTTCTTAGTGATGTAAAAAATCTAAGACTTTGGGATGGTGATGAAAAAACCTAAAATATTTGTCATTCATTTATAGTCTTTTAACGTTGTGGCTAACTGACGAAGAAACATGAAATTTTGTGACGGAGAAGAAACATATTGAACATAATTACATCTAATTTACCATAATTCAATGTGAAAAAGGTAAATATAAATAAGTTTGAACTTCATTATTTATTGTTAATTTTTACCTATATTATATAAAATATATGGCATGGATTATAGTCTTTTAACTCTGTTTTTTAGTGGGGAAAAACCTAAGATTTTATGATGGAGTTGAAAAATAAAATTTAATTATTTTTTTACACATACTGTAGTGTATTATGTTTGGTTCTTAGTGATGTAAAAATCTAAGACTTTGGGATGGTGATGAAAAAACCTAAAATATTTGTCATTCATTTATAGTCTTTTAACGTTGTGGCTAACTGACGAAGAAACATGAAATTTTGTGACGGAGAAGAAACATATTGAACATAATTACATCTAATTTTCCATAATTCAATGTGAAAAAGGTAAATATTAATAAGTTTGAGCTTCATTATTTATTGTTAATTTTTACCTATATTATATAAAATATATGGCATGGATTATAGTCTTTTAACTCTATTTTTTAGTGGGGAAAAACCTAAGATTTTATGATATAGTTGAAAAATCAAATTTAATTATTTTTTTACACCTACTGTAGTGTATTATGTTTGGTTCTTAGTGATGTAAAAAATCTAAGACTTTGGGATGGTGATGAAAAAACCTAAAATATTTGTCATTCATTTATAGTCTTTTAACGTTGTGGCTAACTGACGAAGAAACATGAAATTTTGTGACGGAGAAGAAACATATTGAACATAGTTACATCTAATTTACCATAATTTAATGTGAAAAAGGTAAAATAAATAAGTTTGAGCTTAATTATTTATTGTTAATTTTTACCTATATTATATAAAATATATGGCATGGATTATAGTCTTTTAACTCTATTTTTTAGTGGGGAAAAACCTAAAATTTTATGATATAGTTGAAAAATAAAATTAAATTATTTTTTTACACCTACTGTAGTGTATTATGTTTGGTTCTTAGTGATGTAAAAAATCTAAGACTTTGGGATGGTGATGAAAAAACCTAAAATATTTGTCATTCATTTATAGTCTTTTAACGTTGTGGCTAACTGACGAAGAAACATGAAATTTTTTGACGGAAAAGAAACATATTGAACATAATTACATCTAATTTACCATAATTTAATGTGAAAAAGGTAAAATAAATAAGTTTGAGCTTAATTATTTATTGTTAATTTTTACCTGTATTATATAAAATATATGGCATGGATTATAGTCTTTTAACTCTATTTTTTAGTGGGGAAAAACCTAAAATTTTATGATATAGTTGAAAAATCAAATTAAATTATTTTTTTACACCTACTGTAGTGTATTATGTTTGGTTCTTAGTGATGTAAAAAATCTAAGACTTTGGGATGGTGATGAAAAAACCTAAAATATTTGTCATTCATTTATAGTCTTTTAACGTTGTGGCTAACTGACGAAGAAACATGAAATTTTTTGACGGAAAAGAAACATATTGAACATAATTACATCTAATTTACCATAATTCAATGTGAAAAAGGTAAATATAAATAAGTTTGAACTTCATTATTTATTGTTAATTTTTACCTATATTATATAAAATATATGGCATGGATTATAGTCTTTTAACTCTGTTTTTTAGTGGGGAAAAACCTAAGATTTTATGATGGAGTTGAAAAATAAAATTTAATTATTTTTTTACACATACTGTGGTGTATTTTGTTTGGTTCTTAGTGATTTAAAAAATCTAAGACTTTGGGATGGTGATGAAAAAACCTAAAATATTTGTCATTCATTTATAGTCTTTTAACGTTGTGGCTAACTGACGAAGAAACATGAAATTTTGTGACGGAGAAGAAACATATTGAACATAGTTACATCTAATTTACCATAATTTAATGTGAAAAAGGTAAAATAAATAAGTTTGAGCTTAATTATTTATTGTTAATTTTTACCTATATTATATAAAATATATGGCATGGATTATAGTCTTTTAACTCTATTTTTTAGTGGGGAAAAACCTAAAATTTTATGATATAATTGAAAAATCAAATTTCATTATTTTTTTACACCTACTGTAGTCTATTATGTTTGGTTCTTAGTGATGAAAAATATCTAAGACTTTGGGATGGTGATGAAAAAACCTAAAATATTTGTCATTCATTTATAGTCTTTTGACGTTGTGGCTAACTGACGAAGAAACATGAAATTTTGTGACGGAGAAGAAACATATTGAACATAATTACATCTAATTTACCATAATTCAATGTGAAAAAGGTAAATATAAATAAGTTTGAACTTCATTATTTATTTTTAATTTTTACCTATATTATATAAAATATATGGCATGGATTATAGTCTTTTAACTCTGTTTTTTAGTGGGGAAAAACCTAAGATTTTATGATGGAGTTGAAAAATAAAATTTAATTATTTTTTTACACATACTGTAGTGTATTATGTTTGGTTCTTAGTGATGTAAAAAATCTAAGACTTTGGGATGGTGATGAAAAAACCTAAAATATTTGTCATTCATTTATAGTCTTTTAACGTTGTGGCTAACTGACGAAGAAACATGAAATTTTGTGACGGAGAAGAAACATATTGAACATAATTACATCTAATTTACCATAATTAAATGTGAAAAAGGTAAATATAAATAATTTTGAACTTCATTATTTATTGTTAATTTTTACCTATATTATATAAAATATATGGCATGGATTATAGTCTTTTAACTCTGTTTTTAAGTGGGGAAACACCTTAAATTTTATGATGGAGTTGAAAAATAAAATTTAATTATTTTTTTACACCTACTGTAGTGTATTATGTTTGGTTCTTAGTGATGTAAAAAATCTAAGACTTTGGGATGGTGATGAAAAAACCTAAAATATTTGTCATTCATTTATAGTCTTTTAACGTTGTGGCTAACTGACGAAGAAACATGAAATTTTGTGACGGAGAAGAAACATATTGAACATAATTACATCTAATTTACCATAATTCAATGTGAAAAAGGTAAATATAAATAAGTTTGAACTTCATTATTTATTGTTAATTTTTACCTATATTATATAAAATATATGGCATGGATTATAGTCTTTTAACTCTGTTTTTTAGTGGGGAAAAACCTAAGATTTTATGATGGAGTTGAAAAATAAAATTTAATTATTTTTTTACACATACTGTAGTGTATTATGTTTGGTTCTTAGTGATGTAAAAAATCTAAGACTTTGGGATGGTGATGAAAAAACCTAAAATATTTGTCATTCATTTATAGTCTTTTAACGTTGTGGCTAACTGACGAAGAAACATGAAATTTTGTGACGGAGAAGAAACATATTGAACATAATTACATCTAATTTACCATAATTCAATGTGAAAAAGGTAAATATAAATAAGTTTGAACTTCATTATTTATTGTTAATTTTTACCTATATTATATAAAATATATGGCATGGATTATAGTCTTTTAACTCTGTTTTTTAGTGGGGAAAAACCTAAGATTTTATGATGGAGTTGAAAAATAAAATTTAATTATTTTTTTACACATACTGTAGTGTATTATGTTTGGTTCTTAGTGATGTAAAAAATCTAAGACTTTGGGATGGTGATGAAAAAACCTAAAATATTTGTCATTCATTTATAGTCTTTTAACGTTGTGGCTAACTGACGAAGAAACATGAAATTTTGTGACGGAGAAGAAACATATTGAACATAATTACATCTAATTTTCCATAATTCAATGTGAAAAAGGTAAATATTAATAAGTTTGAGCTTCATTATTTATTGTTAATTTTTACCTATATTATATAAAATATATGGCATGGATTATAGTCTTTTAACTCTATTTTTTAGTGGGGAAAAACCTAAGATTTTATGATATAGTTGAAAAATCAAATTTAATTATTTTTTTACACCTACTGTAGTGTATTATGTTTGGTTCTTAGTGATGTAAAAAATCTAAGACTTTGGGATGGTGATGAAAAAACCTAAAATATTTGTCATTCATTTATAGTCTTTTAACGTTGTGGCTAACTGACGAAGAAACATGAAATTTTGTGACGGAGAAGAAACATATTGAACATAGTTACATCTAATTTACCATAATTTAATGTGAAAAAGGTAAAATAAATAAGTTTGAGCTTAATTATTTATTGTTAATTTTTACCTATATTATATAAAATATATGGCATGGATTATAGTCTTTTAACTCTATTTTTTAGTGGGGAAAAACCTAAAATTTTATGATATAGTTGAAAAATAAAATTAAATTATTTTTTTACACCTACTGTAGTGTATTATGTTTGGTTCTTAGTGATGTAAAAAATCTAAGACTTTGGGATGGTGATGAAAAAACCTAAAATATTTGTCATTCATTTATAGTCTTTTAACGTTGTGGCTAACTGACGAAGAAACATGAAATTTTTTGACGGAAAAGAAACATATTGAACATAATTACATCTAATTTACCATAATTTAATGTGAAAAAGGTAAAATAAATAAGTTTGAGCTTAATTATTTATTGTTAATTTTTACCTGTATTATATAAAATATATGGCATGGATTATAGTCTTTTAACTCTATTTTTTAGTGGGGAAAAACCTAAAATTTTATGATATAGTTGAAAAATCAAATTAAATTATTTTTTTACACCTACTGTAGTGTATTATGTTTGGTTCTTAGTGATGTAAAAAATCTAAGACTTTGGGATGGTGATGAAAAAACCTAAAATATTTGTCATTCATTTATAGTCTTTTAACGTTGTGGCTAACTGACGAAGAAACATGAAATTTTTTGACGGAAAAGAAACATATTGAACATAATTACATCTAATTTACCATAATTCAATGTGAAAAAGGTAAATATAAATAAGTTTGAACTTCATTATTTATTGTTAATTTTTACCTATATTATATAAAATATATGGCATGGATTATAGTCTTTTAACTCTGTTTTTTAGTGGGGAAAAACCTAAGATTTTATGATGGAGTTGAAAAATAAAATTTAATTATTTTTTTACACATACTGTGGTGTATTTTGTTTGGTTCTTAGTGATTTAAAAAATCTAAGACTTTGGGATGGTGATGAAAAAACCTAAAATATTTGTCATTCATTTATAGTCTTTTAACGTTGTGGCTAACTGACGAAGAAACATGAAATTTTGTGACGGAGAAGAAACATATTGAACATAGTTACATCTAATTTACCATAATTTAATGTGAAAAAGGTAAAATAAATAAGTTTGAGCTTAATTATTTATTGTTAATTTTTACCTATATTATATAAAATATATGGCATGGATTATAGTCTTTTAACTCTATTTTTTAGTGGGGAAAAACCTAAAATTTTATGATATAATTGAAAAATCAAATTTCATTATTTTTTTACACCTACTGTAGTCTATTATGTTTGGTTCTTAGTGATGAAAAATATCTAAGACTTTGGGATGGTGATGAAAAAACCTAAAATATTTGTCATTCATTTATAGTCTTTTGACGTTGTGGCTAACTGACGAAGAAACATGAAATTTTGTGACGGAGAAGAAACATATTGAACATAATTACATCTAATTTACCATAATTCAATGTGAAAAAGGTAAATATAAATAAGTTTGAACTTCATTATTTATTTTTAATTTTTACCTATATTATATAAAATATATGGCATGGATTATAGTCTTTTAACTCTGTTTTTTAGTGGGGAAAAACCTAAGATTTTATGATGGAGTTGAAAAATAAAATTTAATTATTTTTTTACACATACTGTAGTGTATTATGTTTGGTTCTTAGTGATGTAAAAAATCTAAGACTTTGGGATGGTGATGAAAAAACCTAAAATATTTGTCATTCATTTATAGTCTTTTAACGTTGTGGCTAACTGACGAAGAAACATGAAATTTTGTGACGGAGAAGAAACATATTGAACATAATTACATCTAATTTACCATAATTAAATGTGAAAAAGGTAAATATAAATAATTTTGAACTTCATTATTTATTGTTAATTTTTACCTATATTATATAAAATATATGGCATGGATTATAGTCTTTTAACTCTGTTTTTAAGTGGGGAAACACCTTAAATTTTATGATGGAGTTGAAAAATAAAATTTAATTATTTTTTTACACCTACTGTAGTGTATTATGTTTGGTTCTTAGTGATGTAAAAAATCTAAGACTTTGGGATGGTGATGAAAAAACCTAAAATATTTGTCATTCATTTATAGTCTTTTAACGTTGTGGCTAACTGACGAAGAAACATGAAATTTTGTGACGGAGAAGAAACATATTGAACATAATTACATCTAATTTACCATAATTCAATGTGAAAAAGGTAAATATAAATAAGTTTGAACTTCATTATTTATTGTTAATTTTTACCTATATTATATAAAATATATGGCATGGATTATAGTCTTTTAACTCTGTTTTTTAGTGGGGAAAAACCTAAGATTTTATGATGGAGTTGAAAAATAAAATTTAATTATTTTTTTACACATACTGTAGTGTATTATGTTTGGTTCTTAGTGATGTAAAAAATCTAAGACTTTGGGATGGTGATGAAAAAACCTAAAATATTTGTCATTCATTTATAGTCTTTTAACGTTGTGGCTAACTGACGAAGAAACATGAAATTTTGTGACGGAGAAGAAACATATTGAACATAATTACATCTAATTTACCATAATTCAATGTGAAAAAGGTAAATATTAATAAGTTTGAGCTTCATTATTTATTGTTAATTTTTACCTATATTATATAAAATATATGGCATGGATTATAGTCTTTTAACTCTATTTTTTAGTGGGGGAAAACCTAAGATTTTATGATATAGTTGAAAAATAAAATTTAATTATTTTTTTACACCTACTGTAGTGTATTATGTTTGGTTCTTAGTGATGTAAAAAATCTAAGACTTTGGGATGGTGATGAAAAAACCTAAAATATTTGTCATTCATTTATAGTCTTTTAACATTGTGGCTAACTGACGAAGAAACATGAAATTTTGTGACGGAGAAGAAACATATTGAACATAATTACATCTAATTTACCATAATTCAATGTGAAAAAGGTAAATATAAATAAGTTTGAACTTCATTATTTATTGTTAATTTTTACCTATATTATATAAAATATATGGCATGGATTATAGTCTTTTAACTCTGTTTTTTAGTGGGGAAAAACCTAAGATTTTATGATGGAGTTGAAAAATAAAATTTAATTATTTTTTTACACATACTGTAGTGTATTATGTTTGGTTCTTAGTGATGTAAAAAATCTAAGACTTTGGGATGGTGATGAAAAAACCTAAAATATTTGTCATTCATTTATAGTCTTTTAACGTTGTGGCTAACTGACGAAGAAACATGAAATTTTGTGACGGAGAAGAAACATATTGAACATAATTACATCTAATTTACCATAATTCAATGTGAAAAAGGTAAATATTAATAAGTTTGAGCTTCATTATTTATTGTTAATTTTTACCTATATTATATAAAATATATGGCATGGATTATAGTCTTTTAACTCTATTTTTTAGTGGGGAAAAACCTAAGATTTTATGATATAGTTGAAAAATAAAATTTAATTATTTTTTTACACCTACTGTAGTGTATTATGTTTGGTTCTTAGTGATGTAAAAAATCTAAGACTTTGGGATGGTGATGAAAAAACCTAAAATATTTGTCATTCATTTATAGTCTTTTAACGTTGTGGCTAACTGACGAAGAAACATGAAATTTTTTGACGGAAAAGAAACATATTGAACATAATTACATCTAATTTACCATAATTCAATGTGAAAAAGGTAAATATAAATAATTTTGAACTTCATTATTTATTGTTAATTTTTACCTATATTATATAAAATATATGGCATGGATTATAGTCTTTTAACTCTGTTTTTAAGTGGGGAAAAACCTAAGATTTTATGATGGAGTTGAAAAATAAAATTTAATTATTTTTTTACACATACTGTAGTGTATTTTGTTTGGTTCTTAGTGATGTAAAAAATCTAAGACTTTGGGATGGTGATGAAAAAACCTAAAATATTTGTCATTCATTTATAGTCTTTTAACGTTGTGGCTAACTGACGAAGAAACATGAAATTTTGTGACGGAGAAGAAACATATTGAACATAGTTACATCTAATTTACCATAATTTAATGTGAAAAAGGTAAAATAAATAAGTTTGAGCTTAATTATTTATTGTTAATTTTTACCTATATTATATAAAATATATGGCATGGATTATAGTCTTTTAACTCTATTTTTTAGTGGGGAAAAACCTAAAATTTTATGATATAGTTGAAAAATCAAATTAAATTATTTTTTTACACCTACTGTAGTGTATTATGTTTGGTTCTTAGTGATGTAAAAAATCTAAGAATTTGGGATGGTGATGAAAAAACCTAAAATATTTGTCATTCATTTATAGTCTTTTAACGTTGTGGCTAACTGACGAAGAAACATGAAATTTTGTGACGGAGAAGAAACATATTGAACATAGTTACATCTAATTTACCATAATTTAATGTGAAAAAGGTAAAATAAATAAGTTTGAGCTTAATTATTTATTGTTAATTTTTACCTATATTATATAAAATATATGGCATGGATTATAGTCTTTTAACTCTATTTTTTAGTGGGGAAAAACCTAAAATTTTATGATATAGTTGAAAAATCAAATTAAATTATTTTTTTACACCTACTGTAGTGTATTATGTTTGGTTCTTAGTGATGTAAAAAATCTAAGACTTTCGGATGGTGATGAAAAAACCTAAAATATTTGTCATTCATTTATAGTCTTTTAACGTTGTGGCTAACTGACGAAGAAACATGAAATTTTGTGACGGAGAAGAAACATATTGAACATAATTACATCTAATTTACCATAATTCAATGTGAAAAAGGTAAATATAAATAAGTTTGAACTTCATTATTTATTGTTAATTTTTACCTATATTATATAAAATATATGGCATGGATTATAGTCTTTTAACTCTGTTTTTAAGTGGGGAAACACCTAAAATTTTATGATGGAGTTGAAAAATAAAATTTAATTATTTTTTTACACCTACTGTAGTGTATTATGTTTGGTTCTTAGTGATGTAAAAAATCTAAGACTTTGGGATGGTGATGAAAAAACCTAAAATATTTGTCATTCATTTATAGTCTTTTAACGTTGTGGCTAACTGACGAAGAAACATGAAATTTTGTGACGGAGAAGAAACATATTGAACATAATTACATCTAATTTACCATAATTCAATGTGAAAAAGGTAAATATAAATAAGTTTGAACTTCATTATTTATTGTTAATTTTTACCTATATTATATAAAATATATGGCATGGATTATAGTCTTTTAACTCTGTTTTTAAGTGGGGAAAAACCTAAAATTTTATGATGGAGTTGAAAAATAAAATTTAATTATTTTTTTACACCTACTGTAGTGTATTATGTTTGGTTCTTAGTGATGTAAAAAATCTAAGACTTTGGGATGGTGATGAAAAAACCTAAAATATTTGTCATTCATTTATAGTCTTTTAACGTTGTGGCTAACTGACGAAGAAACATGAAATTTTGTGACGGAGAAGAAACATATTGAACATAATTACATCTAATTTACCATAATTCAATGTGAAAAAGGTAAATATAAATAAGTTTGAACTTCATTATTTATTGTTAATTTTTACCTATATTATATAAAATATATGGCATGGATTATAGTCTTTTAACTCTGTTTTTAAGTGGGGAAAAACCTAAAATTTTATGATGGAGTTGAAAAATAAAATTTAATTATTTTTTTACACATACTGTAGTGTATTATGTTTGGTTCTTAGTGATGTAAAAAATCTAAGACTTTGGGATGGTGATGAAAAAACCTAAAATATTTGTCATTCATTTATAGTCTTTTAACGTTGTGGCTAACTGACGAAGAAACATGAAATTTTGTGACGGAGAAGAAACATATTGAACATAATTACATCTAATTTACCATAATTAAATGTAAAAAAGGTAAATATAAATAATTTTGAACTTCATTATTTATTGTTAATTTTTACCTATATTATATAAAATATATGGCATGGATTATAGTCTTTTAACTCTGTTTTTAAGTGGGGAAAAACCTAAGATTTTATGATATAGTTGAAAAATAAAATTTAATTATTTTTTTACACCTACTGTAGTGTATTATGTTTGGTTCTTAGTGATGTAAAAAATCTAAGACTTTGGGATGGTGATGAAAAAACCTAAAATATTTGTCATTCATTTATAGTCTTTTAACGTTGTGGCTAACTGACGAAGAAACATGAAATTTTTTGACGGAAAAGAAACATATTGAACATAATTACATCTAATTTACCATAATTCAATGTGAAAAAGGTAAATATAAATAATTTTGAACTTCATTATTTATTGTTAATTTTTACCTATATTATATAAAATATATGGCATGGATTATAGTCTTTTAACTCTGTTTTTAAGTGGGGAAAAACCTAAGATTTTATGATGGAGTTGAAAAATAAAATTTAATTATTTTTTTACACATACTGTAGTGTATTTTGTTTGGTTCTTAGTGATGTAAAAAATCTAAGACTTTGGGATGGTGATGAAAAAACCTAAAATATTTGTCATTCATTTATAGTCTTTTAACGTTGTGGCTAACTGACGAAGAAACATGAAATTTTGTGACGGAGAAGAAACATATTGAACATAGTTACATCTAATTTACCATAATTTAATGTGAAAAAGGTAAAATAAATAAGTTTGAGCTTAATTATTTATTGTTAATTTTTACCTATATTATATAAAATATATGGCATGGATTATAGTCTTTTAACTCTATTTTTTAGTGGGGAAAAACCTAAAATTTTATGATATAGTTGAAAAATCAAATTAAATTATTTTTTTACACCTACTGTAGTGTATTATGTTTGGTTCTTAGTGATGTAAAAAATCTAAGACTTTGGGATGGTGATGAAAAAACCTAAAATATTTGTCATTCATTTATAGTCTTTTAACGTTGTGGCTAACTGACGAAGAAACATGAAATTTTGTGACGGAGAAGAAACATATTGAACATAGTTACATCTAATTTACCATAATTTAATGTGAAAAAGGTAAAATAAATAAGTTTGAGCTTAATTATTTATTGTTAATTTTTACCTATATTATATAAAATATATGGCATGGATTATAGTCTTTTAACTCTATTTTTTAGTGGGGAAAAACCTAAAATTTTATGATATAGTTGAAAAATTAAATTGAATTATTTTTTTACACCTACTGTAGTGTATTATGTTTGGTTCTTAGTGATGTAAAAAATCTAAGACTTTGGGATGGTGATGAAAAAACCTAAAATATTTGTCATTCATTTATAGTCTTTTAACGTTGTGGCTAACTGACGAAGAAACATGAAATTTTTTGACGGAAAAGAAACATATTGAACATAATTACATCTAATTTACCATAATTCAATGTGAAAAAGGTAAATATAAATAAGTTTGAACTTCATTATTTATTGTTAATTTTTACCTATATTATATAAAATATATGGCATGGATTATAGTCTTTTAACTCTATTTTTTAGTGGGGAAAAACCTAAGATTTTATGATGGAGTTGAAAAATAAAATTTAATTATTTTTTTACACATACTGTAGTGTATTTTGTTTGGTTCTTAGTGATGTAAAAAATCTAAGACTTTGGGATGGTGATGAAAAAACCTAAAATATTTGTCATTCATTTATAGTCTTTTAACGTTGTGGCTAACTGACGAAGAAACATGAAATTTTGTGACGGAGAAGAAACATATTGAACATAGTTACATCTAATTTACCATAATTTAATGTGAAAAAGGTAAAATAAATAAGTTTGAGCTTAATTATTTATTGTTAATTTTTACCTATATTATATAAAATATATGGCATGGATTATAGTCTTTTAACTCTATTTTTTAGTGGGGAAAAACCTAAAATTTTATGATATAATTGAAAAATCAAATTTCATTATTTTTTTACACCTACTGTAGTCTATTATGTTTGGTCCTTAGTGATGAAAAATATCTAAGACTTTGGGATGGTGATGAAAAAACCTAAAATATTTGTCATTCATTTATAGTCTTTTAACGTTGTGGCTAACTGACGAAGAAACATGAAATTTTGTGACGGAGAAGAAACATATTGAACATAATTACATCTAATTTACCATAATTCAATGTGAAAAAGGTAAATATAAATAAGTTTGAACTTCATTATTTATTTTTAATTTTTACCTATATTACATAAAATATATGGCATGGATTATAGTCTTTTAACTCTGTTTTTTAGTGGGGAAAAACCTAAGATTTTATGATGGAGTTGAAAAATAAAATTTAATTATTTTTTTACACATACTGTAGTGTATTATGTTTGGTTCTTAGTGATGTAAAAAATCTAAGACTTTGGGATGGTGATGAAAAAACCTAAAATATTTGTCATTCATTTATAGTCTTTTAACGTTGTGGCTAACTGACGAAGAAACATGAAATTTTGTGACGGAGAAGAAACATATTGAACATAATTACATCTAATTTACCATAATTAAATGTAAAAAAGGTAAATATAAATAATTTTGAACTTCATTATTTATTGTTAATTTTTACCTATATTATATAAAATATATGGCATGGATTATAGTCTTTTAACTCTGTTTTTAAGTGGGGAAGCACCTTAAATTTTATGATGGAGTTGAAAAATAAAATTTAATTATTTTTTTACACCTACTGTAGTGTATTATGTTTGGTTCTTAGTGATGTAAAAAATCTAAGACTTTGGGATGGTGATGAAAAAACCTAAAATATTTGTCATTCATTTATAGTCTTTTAACGTTGTGGCTAACTGACGAAGAAACATGAAATTTTGTGACGGAGAAGAAACATATTGAACATAATTACATCTAATTTACCATAATTCAATGTGAAAAAGGTAAATATAAATAATTTTGAACTTCATTATTTATTGTTAATTTCTACCTATATTATATAAAATATATGGCATGGATTATATTCTTTTAACTCTGTTTTTAAGTGGGGAAACACCTTAAATTTTATGATGGAGTTGAAAAATAAAATTTAATTATGTTTTTACACATACTGTAGTGTATTTTGTTTGGTTCTTAGTGATGTAAAAAATCTAAGACTTTGGGAAGGTGATGAAAAAACCTAAAATATTTGTCATTCATTTATAGTCTTTTAACGTTGTGGCTAACTGACGAAGAAACATGAAATTTTGTGACGGAGAAGAAACATATTGAACATAATTACATCTAATTTACCATAATTTAATGTGAAAAAGGTAAATATAAATAAGTTTGAACTTCATTATTTATTGTTAATTTTTACCTATATTATATAAAATATATGGCATGGATTATAGTCTTTTAACTCTGTTTTTTAGTGGGGAAAAACCTAAGATTTTATGATGGAGTTGAAAAATAAAATTTAATTATTTTTTTACACATACTGTAGTGTATTATGTTTGGTTCTTAGTGATGTAAAAAATCTAAGACTTTGGGATGGTGATGAAAAAACCTATCATATTTGTCATTCATTTATAGTCTTTTAACGTTGTGGCTAACTGACGAAGAAACATGAAATTTTGTGACGGAGAAGAAACATATTGAACATAATTACATCTAATTTACCATAATTAAATGTAAAAAAGGTAAATATAAATGATTTTGAACTTCATTATTTATTGTTAATTTTTACCTATATTATATAAAATATATGGCATGGATTATAGTCTTTTAACTCTGTTTTTAAGTGGGAAAACACCTTAAATTTTATGATGGAGTTGAAAAATAAAATTTAATTATTTTTTTACACCTACTGTAGTGTATTATGTTTGGTTCTTAGTGATGTAAAAAATCTAAGACTTTGGGATGGTGATGAAAAAACCTAAAATATTTGTCATTCATTTATAGTCTTTTAACGTTGTGGCTAACTGACGAAGAAACATGAAATTTTGTGACGGAGAAGAAACATATTGAACATAATTACATCTAATTTACCATAATTCAATGTGAAAAAGGTAAATATAAATAATTTTGAACTTCATTATTTATTGTTAATTTCTACCTATATTATATAAAATATATGGCATGGATTATATTCTTTTAACTCTGTTTTTAAGTGGGGAAACACCTTAAATTTTATGATGGAGTTGAAAAATAAAATTTAGTTATGTTTTTACACATACTGTAGTGTATTTTGTTTGGTTCTTAGTGATGTAAAAAATCTAAGGCTTTGGGAAGGTGATGAAAAAACCTAAAATATTTGTCATTCATTTATAGTCTTTTAACGTTGTGGCTAACTGACGAAGAAACATGAAATTTTGTGACGGAGAAGAAACATATTGAACATAATTACATCTAATTTACCATAATTTAATGTGAAAAAGGTAAATATAAATAAGTTTGAACTTCATTATTTATTGTTAATTTTTACCTATATTATATAAAATATATGGCATGGATTATAGTCTTTTAACTCTGTTTTTTAGTGGGGAAAAACCTAAGATTTTATGATGGAGTTGAAAAATAAAATTTAATTATTTTTTTACACATACTGTAGTGTATTATGTTTGGTTCTTAGTGATGTAAAAAATCTAAGACTTTGGGATGGTGATGAAAAAACCTAAAATATTTGTCATTCATTTATAGTCTTTTAACGTTGTGGCTAACTGACGAAGAAACATGAAATTTTGTGACGGAGAAGAAACATATTGAACATAATTACATCTAATTTACCATAATTTAATGTGAAAAAGGTAAAATAAATAAGTTTGAGCTTAATTATTTATTGTTAATTTTTACCTATATTATATAAAATATATGGCATGGATTATAGTCTTTTAACTCTATTTTTTAGTGGGGAAAAACCTAAAATTTTATGATATAGTTGAAAAATCAAATTAAATTATTTTTTTACACCTACTGTAGTGTATTATGTTTGGTTCTTAGTGATGTAAAAAATCTAAGACTTTGGGATGGTGATGAAAAAACCTAAAATATTTGTCATTCATTTATAGTCTTTTAACGTTGTGGCTAACTGACGAAGAAACATGAAATTTTTTGACGGAGAAGAAACATATTGAACATAATTACATCTAATTTACCATAATTCAATGTGAAAAAGGTAAATATAAATAAGTTTGAACTTCATTATTTATTGTTAATTTTTACCTATATTATATAAAATATATGGCATGGATTATAGTCTTTTAACTCTGTTTTTTAGTGGGGAAAAACCTAAGATTTTATGATGGAGTTGAAAAATAAAATTTTATTATTTTTTTACACATACTGTAGTGTATTTTGTTTGGTTCTTAGTGATGTAAAAAATCTAAGACTTTGGGAAGGTGATGAAAAAACCTAAAATATTTTTCATTCATTTATAGTCTTTTAACGTTGTGGCTAACTGACGAAGAAACATGAAATTTTGTGACGGAGAAGAAACATATTGAACATAATTACATCTAATTTACCATAATTTAATGTGAAAAAGGTAAAATAAATAAGTTTGAGCTTAATTATTTATTGTTAATTTTTACCTATATTAAATAAAATATATGGCATGGATTATAGTCTTTTAACTCTATTTTTTAGTGGGGAAAAACCTAAAATTTTATGATATAGTTGAAAAATAAAATTTAATTATTTTTTTACACCTACTGTAGTCTATTATGTTTGGTTCTTAGTGATGAAAAATATCTAATACTTTGGGATGGTGATGAAAAAACCTAAAATATTTGTCATTCATTTATAGTCTTTTAACGTTGTGGCTAACTGACGAAGAAACATGAAATTTTGTGACGGAGAAGAAACATATTGAACATAATTACATCTAATTTACCATAATTCAATGTGAAAAATGTAAATATAAATAAGTTTGAGCTTCATTATTTATTGTTAATTTTTCCCTATATTATATAAAATATATGGCATGGATTTTAGTCTTTTAACTCTGTTTTTTAGTGGGGAAAAACCTAAAATTTTATGATGGAGTTGAAAAATAAAATTTAATTATTTTTTTACACCTACTGTAGTGTATTATGTTTGGTTCTTAGTGATGTAAAAAATCTAAGACTTTGGGATAGTGATGAAAAAACCTAAAATATTTGTCATTCGTTTATAGTCTTTTAATGTTGTGGCTAACTGACGAAGAAACATGAAATTTTGTGACGGAGAAGAAACATATTGAACATAATTACATCTAATTTACCATAATTCAATGTGAAAAAGGTAAATATAAATAATTTTTAACTTCATTATTTATTGTTAAGTTTTACCTATATTATATAAAATATATGGCATGGATTATAGTCTTTTAACTCTGTTTTTAAGTGGGGAAACACCTTAAATTTTATGATGGAGTTGAAAAATAAAATTTAATTATTTTTTTACACCTACTGTAGTGTATTATGTTTGGTTCTTAGTGATGTAAAAAATCTAAGACTTTGGGATGGTGATGAAAAAACCTAAAATATTTGTCATTCATTTATAGTCTTTTAACGTTGTGGCTAACTGACGAAGAAACATGAAATTTTGTGACGGAGAAGAAACATATTGAACATAATTACATCTAATTTACCATAATTCAATGTGAAAAAGGTAAATATAAATAATTTTGAACTTCATTATTTATTGTTAATTTTTACCTATATTATATAAAATATATGGCATGGATTATAGTCTTTTAACTCTATTTTTTAGTGGGGAAAAACCTAAAATTTTATGATATAGTTGAAAAATCAAATTTAATTATTTTTTTACACCTACTGTAGTCTATTATGTTTGGTTCTTAGTGATGAAAAATATCTAATACTTTGGGATGGTGATGAAAAAACCTAAAATATTTGTCATTCATTTATAGTCTTTTAACGTTGTGGCTAACTGACGAAGAAACATGAAATTTTGTGACGGAGAAGAAACATATTGAACATAATTACATCTAATTTACCATATTTCAATGTGAAAAAGGTAAATATAAATAAGTTTGAACTTCATTATTTATTGTTAATTTTTACCTATATTATATAAAATATATGGCATGGATTATAGTCTTTTAACTCTGTTTTTTAGTGGGGAAAAACCTAAGATTTTATGATGGAGTTGAAAAATAAAATTTAATTATTTTTTTACACATACTGTAGTGTATTTTGTTTGGTTCTTAGTGATGTAAAAAATCTAAGACTTTGGGAAGGTGATGAAAAAACCTAAAATATTTTTCATTCATTTATAGTCTTTTAACGTTGTGGCTAACTGACGAAGAAACATGAAATTTTGTGACGGAGAAGAAACATATTGAACATAATTACATCTAATTTACCATAATTTAATGTGAAAAAGGTAAAATAAATAAGTTTGAGCTTAATTATTTATTGTTAATTTTTACCTATATTAAATAAAATATATGGCATGGATTATAGTCTTTTAACTCTATTTTTTAGTGGGGAAAAACCTAAAATTTTATGATATAGTTGAAAAATCAAATTTAATTATTTTTTTACACCTACTGTAGTCTATTATGTTTGGTTCTTAGTGATGAAAAATATCTAATACTTTGGGATGGTGATGAAAAAACCTAAAATATTTGTCATTCATTTATAGTCTTTTAACGTTGTGGCTAACTGACGAAGAAACATGAAATTTTGTGACGGAGAAGAAACATATTGAACATAATTACATCTAATTTACCATATTTCAATGTGAAAAAGGTAAATATAAATAAGTTTGAACTTCATTATTTATTGTTAATTTTTACCTATATTATATAAAATATATGGCATGGATTATAGTCTTTTAACTCTGTTTTTTAGTGGGGAAAAACCTAAGATTTTATGATGGAGTTGAAAAATAAAATTTAATTATTTTTTTACACATACTGTAGTGTATTTTGTTTGGTTCTTAGTGATGTAAAAAATCTAAGACTTTGGGAAGGTGATGAAAAAACCTAAAATATTTTTCATTCATTTATAGTCTTTTAACGTTGTGGCTAACTGACGAAGAAACATGAAATTTTGTGACGGAGAAGAAACATATTGAACATAATTACATCTAATTTACCATAATTTAATGTGAAAAAGGTAAAATAAATAAGTTTGAGCTTAATTATTTATTGTTAATTTTTACCTATATTAAATAAAATATATGGCATGGATTATAGTCTTTTAACTCTATTTTTTAGTGGGGAAAAACCTAAAATTTTATGATATAGTTGAAAAATAAAATTTAATTATTTTTTTACACCTACTGTAGTCTATTATGTTTGGTTCTTAGTGATGAAAAATATCTAATACTTTGGGATGGTGATGAAAAAACCTAAAATATTTGTCATTCATTTATAGTCTTTTAACGTTGTGGCTAACTGACGAAGAAACATGAAATTTTGTGACGGAGAAGAAACATATTGAACATAATTACATCTAATTTACCATAATTCAATGTGAAAAATGTAAATATAAATAAGTTTGAGCTTCATTATTTATTGTTAATTTTTCCCTATATTATATAAAATATATGGCATGGATTTTAGTCTTTTAACTCTGTTTTTTAGTGGGGAAAAACCTAAAATTTTATGATGGAGTTGAAAAATAAAATTTAATTATTTTTTTACACCTACTGTAGTGTATTATGTTTGGTTCTTAGTGATGTAAAAAATCTAAGACTTTGGGATAGTGATGAAAAAACCTAAAATATTTGTCATTCGTTTATAGTCTTTTAACGTTGTGGCTAACTGACGAAGAAACATGAAATTTTGTGACGGAGAAGAAACATATTGAACATAATTACATCTAATTTACCATAATTCAATGTGAAAAAGGTAAATATAAATAATTTTTAACTTCATTATTTATTGTTAAGTTTTACCTATATTATATAAAATATATGGCATGGATTATAGTCTTTTAACTCTGTTTTTAAGTGGGGAAACACCTTAAATTTTATGATGGAGTTGAAAAATAAAATTTAATTATTTTTTTACACCTACTGTAGTGTATTATGTTTGGTTCTTAGTGATGTAAAAAATCTAAGACTTTGGGATGGTGATGAAAAAACCTAAAATATTTGTCATTCATTTATAGTCTTTTAACGTTGTGGCTAACTGACGAAGAAACATGAAATTTTGTGACGGAGAAGAAACATATTGAACATAATTACATCTAATTTACCATAATTCAATGTGAAAAAGGTAAATATAAATAATTTTGAACTTCATTATTTATTGTTAATTTTTACCTATATTATATAAAATATATGGCATGGATTATAGTCTTTTAACTCTATTTTTTAGTGGGGAAAAACCTAAAATTTTATGATATAGTTGAAAAATCAAATTTAATTATTTTTTTACACCTACTGTAGTCTATTATGTTTGGTTCTTAGTGATGAAAAATATCTAATACTTTGGGATGGTGATGAAAAAACCTAAAATATTTGTCATTCATTTATAGTCTTTTAACGTTGTGGCTAACTGACGAAGAAACATGAAATTTTGTGACGGAGAAGAAACATATTGAACATAATTACATCTAATTTACCATAATTCAATGTGAAAAAGGTAAATATAAATAAGTTTGAACTTCATTATTTATTGTTAATTTTTACCTATATTATATAAAATATATGGCATGGATTATAGTCTTTTAACTCTGTTTTTTAGTGGGGAAAAACCTAAGATTTTATGATGGAGTTGAAAAATAAAATTTATTTATTTTTTTACACATATTGTAGTGTATTTTGTTTGGTTCTTAGTGATGTAAAAAATCTAAGACTTTGGGAAGGTGATGAAAAAACCTAAAATATTTGTCATTCATTTATAGTCTTTTAACGTTGTGGCTAACTGACGAAGAAACATGAAATTTTGTGACGGAGAAGAAACATATTGAACATAATTACATCTAATTTACCATAATTTAATGTGAAAAAGGTAAAATAAATAAGTTTGAGCTTAATTATTTATTGTTAATTTTTACCTATATTAAATAAAATATATGGCATGGATTATAGTCTTTTAACTCTATTTTTTAGTGGGGAAAAACCTAAAATTTTATGATATAGTTGAAAAATCAAATTTAATTATTTTTTTACACCTACTGTAGTCTATTATGTTTGGTTCTTAGTGATGAAAAATATCTAATACTTTGGGATGGTGATGAAAAAACCTAAAATATTTGTCATTCATTTATAGTCTTTTAACGTTGTGGCTAACTGACGAAGAAACATGAAATTTTGTGACGGAGAAGAAACATATTGAACATAATTACATCTAATTTACCATAATTCAATGTGAAAAAGGTAAATATAAATAAGTTTGAACTTCATTATTTATTGTTAATTTTTACCTATATTATATAAAATATATGGCATGGATTATAGTCTTTTAACTCTGTTTTTAAGTGGGGAAACACCTTAAATTTTATGATGGAGTTGAAAAATAAAATTTAATTATTTTTTTACACCTACTGTAGTGTATTATGTTTGGTTCTTAGTGATGTAAAAAATCTAAGACTTTGGGATGGTGATGAAAAAACCTAAAATATTTGTCATTCATTTATAGTCTTTTAACGTTGTGGCTAACTGACGAAGAAACATGAAAGTTTGTGACGGAGAAGAAACATATTGAACATAATTACATCTAATTTACCATAATTCAATGTGAAAAATTTAAATATAAATAAGTTTGAGCTTCATTATTTATTGTTAATTTTTCCCTATATTATATAAAATATATGGCATGGATTTTAGTCTTTTAACTCTGTTTTTTACTGGGGAAAAACCTAAAATTTTATGATGGAGTTGAAAAATAAAATTTAATTATTTTTTTACACCTACTGTAGTCTATTATGTTTGGTTCCTAGTGATGAAAAAATCCTAAGACTTTGGGATAGTGATGAAAAAACCTAAAATATTTGTCATTCGTTTATAGTCTTTTAACGTTGTGGCTAACTGACGAAGAAACATGAAATTTTGTGACGGAGAAGAAACATATTGAACATAATTACATCTAATTTACCATAATTCAATGTGAAAAAGGTAAATATAAATAATTTTTAACTTCATTATTTATTGTTAAGTTTTACCTATATTATATAAAATATATGGCATGGATTATAGTCTTTTAACTCTGTTTTTAATTGGGGAAACACCTTAAATTTTATGATGGAGTTGAAAAATAAAATTTAATTATTTTTTTACACCTACTGTAGTGTATTATGTTTGGTTCTTAGTGATGTAAAAAATCTAAGACTTTGGGATGGTGATGAAAAAACCTAAAATATTTGTCATTCATTTATAGTCTTTTAACGTTGTGGCTAACTGACGAAGAAACATGAAAGTTTGTGACGGAGAAGAAACATATTGAACATAATTACATCTAATTTACCATAATTCAATGTGAAAAATGTAAATATAAATAAGTTTGAGCTTCATTATTTATTGTTAATTTTTCCCTATATTATATAAAATATATGGCATGGATTTTAGTCTTTTAACTCTGTTTTTTAGTGGGGAAAAACCTAAGATTTTATGATGGAGTTGAAAAATAAAATTTAATTATTTTTTTACACATACTGTAGTGTATTTTGTTTGGTTCTTAGTGATGTAAAAAATCTAAGACTTTGGGAAGGTGATGAAAAAACCTAAAATATTTTTCATTCATTTATAGTCTTTTAACGTTGTGGCTAACTGACGAAGAAACATGAAATTTTGTGACGGAGAAGAAACATATTGAACATAATTACATCTAATTTACCATAATTCAATGTGAAAAAGGTAAATATAAATAATTTTTAACTTCATTATTTATTGTTAAGTTTTACCTATATTATATAAAATATATGGCATGGATTATAGTCTTTTAACT
Organism: Lathyrus sativus; assembly: GCA_963859935.3. Classification (NCBI taxonomy): domain Eukaryota; kingdom Viridiplantae; phylum Streptophyta; class Magnoliopsida; order Fabales; family Fabaceae; genus Lathyrus; species Lathyrus sativus. The sequence goes on along the minus strand of CAWUDS030005756.1, from coordinate 17,240 downwards.
CTGTTTTTAAGTGGGGAAACACCTTAAATTTTATGATGGAGTTGAAAAATAAAATTTAATTATTTTTTTACACCTACTGTAGTGTATTATGTTTGGTTCTTAGTGATGTAAAAAATCTAAGACTTTGGGATGGTGATGAAAAAACCTAAAATATTTGTCATTCATTTATAGTCTTTTAACGTTGTGGCTAACTGACGAAGAAACATGAAATTTTGTGACGGAGAAGAAACATATTGAACATAATTACATCTAATTTACCATAATTCAATGTGAAAAAGGTAAATATAAATAATTTTGAACTTCATTATTTATTGTTAATTTTTACCTATATTATATAAAATATATGGCATGGATTATAGTCTTTTAACTCTATTTTTTAGTGGGGAAAAACCTAAAATTTTATGATATAGTTGAAAAATCAAATTTAATTATTTTTTTACACCTACTGTAGTCTATTATGTTTGGTTCTTAGTGATGAAAAATATCTAATACTTTGGGATGGTGATGAAAAAACCTAAAATATTTGTCATTCATTTATAGTCTTTTAACGTTGTGGCTAACTGACGAAGAAACATGAAATTTTGTGACGGAGAAGAAACATATTGAACATAATTACATCTAATTTACCATAATTCAATGTGAAAAAGGTAAATATAAATAAGTTTGAACTTCATTATTTATTGTTAATTTTTACCTATATTATATAAAATATATGGCATGGATTATAGTCTTTTAACTCTGTTTTTTAGTGGGGAAAAACCTAAGATTTTATGATGGAGTTGAAAAATAAAATTTATTTATTTTTTTACACATATTGTAGTGTATTTTGTTTGGTTCTTAGTGATGTAAAAAATCTAAGACTTTGGGAAGGTGATGAAAAAACCTAAAATATTTGTCATTCATTTATAGTCTTTTAACGTTGTGGCTAACTGACGAAGAAACATGAAATTTTGTGACGGAGAAGAAACATATTGAACATAATTACATCTAATTTACCATAATTTAATGTGAAAAAGGTAAAATAAATAAGTTTGAGCTTAATTATTTATTGTTAATTTTTACCTATATTAAATAAAATATATGGCATGGATTATAGTCTTTTAACTCTATTTTTTAGTGGGGAAAAACCTAAAATTTTATGATATAGTTGAAAAATCAAATTTAATTATTTTTTTACACCTACTGTAGTCTATTATGTTTGGTTCTTAGTGATGAAAAATATCTAATACTTTGGGATGGTGATGAAAAAACCTAAAATATTTGTCATTCATTTATAGTCTTTTAACGTTGTGGCTAACTGACGAAGAAACATGAAATTTTGTGACGGAGAAGAAACATATTGAACATAATTACATCTAATTTACCATAATTCAATGTGAAAAAGGTAAATATAAATAAGTTTGAACTTCATTATTTATTGTTAATTTTTACCTATATTATATAAAATATATGGCATGGATTATAGTCTTTTAACTCTGTTTTTAAGTGGGGAAACACCTTAAATTTTATGATGGAGTTGAAAAATAAAATTTAATTATTTTTTTACACCTACTGTAGTGTATTATGTTTGGTTCTTAGTGATGTAAAAAATCTAAGACTTTGGGATGGTGATGAAAAAACCTAAAATATTTGTCATTCATTTATAGTCTTTTAACGTTGTGGCTAACTGACGAAGAAACATGAAAGTTTGTGACGGAGAAGAAACATATTGAACATAATTACATCTAATTTACCATAATTCAATGTGAAAAATTTAAATATAAATAAGTTTGAGCTTCATTATTTATTGTTAATTTTTCCCTATATTATATAAAATATATGGCATGGATTTTAGTCTTTTAACTCTGTTTTTTACTGGGGAAAAACCTAAAATTTTATGATGGAGTTGAAAAATAAAATTTAATTATTTTTTTACACCTACTGTAGTCTATTATGTTTGGTTCCTAGTGATGAAAAAATCCTAAGACTTTGGGATAGTGATGAAAAAACCTAAAATATTTGTCATTCGTTTATAGTCTTTTAACGTTGTGGCTAACTGACGAAGAAACATGAAATTTTGTGACGGAGAAGAAACATATTGAACATAATTACATCTAATTTACCATAATTCAATGTGAAAAAGGTAAATATAAATAATTTTTAACTTCATTATTTATTGTTAAGTTTTACCTATATTATATAAAATATATGGCATGGATTATAGTCTTTTAACTCTGTTTTTAATTGGGGAAACACCTTAAATTTTATGATGGAGTTGAAAAATAAAATTTAATTATTTTTTTACACCTACTGTAGTGTATTATGTTTGGTTCTTAGTGATGTAAAAAATCTAAGACTTTGGGATGGTGATGAAAAAACCTAAAATATTTGTCATTCATTTATAGTCTTTTAACGTTGTGGCTAACTGACGAAGAAACATGAAAGTTTGTGACGGAGAAGAAACATATTGAACATAATTACATCTAATTTACCATAATTCAATGTGAAAAATGTAAATATAAATAAGTTTGAGCTTCATTATTTATTGTTAATTTTTCCCTATATTATATAAAATATATGGCATGGATTTTAGTCTTTTAACTCTGTTTTTTAGTGGGGAAAAACCTAAAATTTTATGATGGAGTTGAAAAATCAAATTTAATTATTTTTTTACACCTACTGTAGTCTATTATGTTTGGTTCTTAGTGATGAAAAATATCTAATACTTTGGGATGGTGATGAAAAAACCTAAAATATTTGTCATTCATTTATAGTCTTTTAACGTTGTGGCTAACTGACGAAGAAACATGAAATTTTGTGACGGAGAAGAAACATATTGAACATAATTACATCTAATTTACCATATTTCAATGTGAAAAAGGTAAATATAAATAAGTTTGAACTTCATTATTTATTGTTAATTTTTACCTATATTATATAAAATATATGGCATGGATTATAGTCTTTTAACTCTGTTTTTTAGTGGGGAAAAACCTAAGATTTTATGATGGAGTTGAAAAATAAAATTTTATTATTTTTTTACACATACTGTAGTGTATTTTGTTTGGTTCTTAGTGATGTAAAAAATCTAAGACTTTGGGAAGGTGATGAAAAAACCTAAAATATTTGTCATTCATTTATAGTCTTTTAACGTTGTGGCTAACTGACGAAGAAACATGAAATTTTGTGACGGAGAAGAAACATATTGAACATAATTACATCTAATTTACCATAATTTAATGTGAAAAAGGTAAAATAAATAAGTTTGAGCTTAATTATTTATTGTTAATTTTTACCTATATTAAATAAAATATATGGCATGGATTATAGTCTTTTAACTCTATTTTTTAGTGGGGAAAAACCTAAAATATTATGATATAGTTGAAAAATCAAATTTAATTATTTTTTTACACCTACTGTAGTCTATTATGTTTGGTTCTTAGTGATGAAAAATATCTAATACTTTGGGATGGTGATGAAAAAACCTAAAATATTTGTCATTCATTTATAGTCTTTTAACGTTGTGGCTAACTGACGAAGAAACATGAAATTTTGTGACGGAGAAGAAACATATTGAACATAATTACATCTAATTTACCATAATTCAATGTGAAAAAGGTAAATATAAATAAGTTTGAACTTCATTATTTATTGTTAATTTTTACCTATATTATATAAAATATATGGCATGGATTATAGTCTTTTAACTCTGTTTTTAAGTGGGGAAACACCTTAAATTTTATGATGGAGTTGAAAAATAAAATTTAATTATTTTTTTACACCTACTGTAGTGTATTATGTTTGGTTCTTAGTGATGTAAAAAATCTAAGACTTTGGGATGGTGATGAAAAAACCTAAAATATTTGTCATTCATTTATAGTCTTTTAACGTTGTGGCTAACTGACGAAGAAACATGAAAGTTTGTGACGGAGAAGAAACATATTGAACATAATTACATCTAATTTACCATAATTCAATGTGAAAAATGTAAATATAAATAAGTTTGAGCTTCATTATTTATTGTTAATTTTTCCCTATATTATATAAAATATATGGCATGGATTTTAGTCTTTTAACTCTGTTTTTTAGTGGGGAAAAACCTAAAATTTTATGATGGAGTTGAAAAATAAAATTTAATTATTTTTTTACACCTACTGTAGTCTATTATGTTTGGTTCCTAGTGATGAAAAAATCCTAAGACTTTGGGATAGTGATGAAAAAACCTAAAATATTTGTCATTCGTTTATAGTCTTTTAACGTTGTGGCTAACTGACGAAGAAACATGAAATTTTGTGACGGAGAAGAAACATATTGAACATAATTACATCTAATTTACCATAATTCAATGTGAAAAAGGTAAATATAAATAATTTTTAACTTCATTATTTATTGTTAAGTTTTACCTATATTATATAAAATATATGGCATGGATTATAGTCTTTTAACTCTGTTTTTAAGTGGGGAAACACCTTAAATTTTATGATGGAGTTGAAAAATAAAATTTAATTATTTTTTTACACCTACTGTAGTGTATTATGTTTGGTTCTTAGTGATGTAAAAAATCTAAGACTTTGGGATGGTGATGAAAAAACCTAAAATATTTGTCATTCATTTATAGTCTTTTAACGTTGTGGCTAACTGACGAAGAAACATGAAATTTTGTGACGGAGAAGAAACATATTGAACATAATTACATCTAATTTACCATAATTCAATGTGAAAAAGGTAAATATAAATAATTTTGAACTTCATTATTTATTGTTAATTTTTACCTATATTATATAAAATATATGGCATGGATTATAGTCTTTTAACTCTATTTTTTAGTGGGGAAAAACCTAAAATTTTATGATATAGTTGAAAAATCAAATTTAATTATTTTTTTACACCTACTGTAGTCTATTATGTTTGGTTCTTAGTGATGAAAAATATCTAATACTTTGGGATGGTGATGAAAAAACCTAAAATATTTGTCATTCATTTATAGTCTTTTAACGTTGTGGCTAACTGACGAAGAAACATGAAATTTTGTGACGGAGAAGAAACATATTGAACATAATTACATCTAATTTACCATAATTCAATGTGAAAAATGTAAATATAAATAAGTTTGAGCTTCATTATTTATTGTTAATTTTTCCCTATATTATATAAAATATATGGCATGGATTTTAGTCTTTTAACTCTGTTTTTTAGTGGGGAAAAACCTAAAATTTTATGATGGAGTTGAAAAATAAAATTTAATTATTTTTTTACACCTACTGTAGTCTATTATGTTTGGTTCCTAGTGATGAAAAAATCCTAAGACTTTGGGATAGTGATGAAAAAACCTAAAATATTTGTCATTCGTTTATAGTCTTTTAACGTTGTGGCTAACTGACGAAGAAACATGAAATTTTGTGACGGAGAAGAAACATATTGAACATAATTACATCTAATTTACCATAATTCAATGTGAAAAAGGTAAATATAAATAATTTTTAACTTCATTATTTATTGTTAAGTTTTACCTATATTATATAAAATATATGGCATGGATTATAGTCTTTTAACTCTGTTTTTAAGTGGGGAAACACCTTAAATTTTATGATGGAGTTGAAAAATAAAATTTAATTATTTTTTTACACCTACTGTAGTGTATTATGTTTGGTTCTTAGTGATGTAAAAAATCTAAGACTTTGGGATGGTGATGAAAAAACCTAAAATATTTGTCATTCATTTATAGTCTTTTAACGTTGTGGCTAACTGACGAAGAAACATGAAATTTTGTGACGGAGAAGAAACATATTGAACATAATTACATCTAATTTACCATAATTCAATGTGAAAAAGGTAAATATAAATAATTTTGAACTTCATTATTTATTGTTAATTTTTACCTATATTATATAAAATATATGGCATGGATTATAGTCTTTTAACTCTATTTTTTAGTGGGGAAAAACCTAAAATTTTATGATATAGTTGAAAAATCAAATTTAATTATTTTTTTACACCTACTGTAGTCTATTATGTTTGGTTCTTAGTGATGAAAAATATCTAATACTTTGGGATGGTGATGAAAAAACCTAAAATATTTGTCATTCATTTATAGTCTTTTAACGTTGTGGCTAACTGACGAAGAAACATGAAATTTTGTGACGGAGAAGAAACATATTGAACATAATTACATCTAATTTACCATATTTCAATGTGAAAAAGGTAAATATAAATAAGTTTGAACTTCATTATTTATTGTTAATTTTTACCTATATTATATAAAATATATGGCATGGATTATAGTCTTTTAACTCTGTTTTTTAGTGGGGAAAAACCTAAGATTTTATGATGGAGTTGAAAAATAAAATTTTATTATTTTTTTACACATACTGTAGTGTATTTTGTTTGGTTCTTAGTGATGTAAAAAATCTAAGACTTTGGGAAGGTGATGAAAAAACCTAAAATATTTGTCATTCATTTATAATCTTTTAACGTTGTGGCTAACTGACGAAGAAACATGAAATTTTGTGACGGAGAAGAAACATATTGAACATAATTACATCTAATTTACCATAATTTAATGTGAAAAAGGTAAAATAAATAAGTTTGAGCTTAATTATTTATTGTTAATTTTTACCTATATTAAATAAAATATATGGCATGGATTATAGTCTTTTAACTCTATTTTTTAGTGGGGAAAAACCTAAAATTTTATGATATAGTTGAAAAATCAAATTTAATTATTTTTTTACACCTACTGTAGTCTATTATGTTTGGTTCTTAGTGATGAAAAATATCTAATACTTTGGGATGGTGATGAAAAAACCTAAAATATTTGTCATTCATTTATAGTCTTTTAACGTTGTGGCTAACTGACGAAGAAACATGAAATTTTGTGACGGAGAAGAAACATATTGAACATAATTACATCTAATTTACCATATTTCAATGTGAAAAAGGTAAATATAAATAAGTTTGAACTTCATTATTTATTGTTAATTTTTACCTATATTATATAAAATATATGGCATGGATTATAGTCTTTTAACTCTGTTTTTTAGTGGGGAAAAACCTAAGATTTTATGATGGAGTTGAAAAATAAAATTTTATTATTTTTTTACACATACTGTAGTGTATTTTGTTTGGTTCTTAGTGATGTAAAAAATCTAAGACTTTGGGAAGGTGATGAAAAAACCTAAAATATTTGTCATTCATTTATAATCTTTTAACGTTGTGGCTAACTGACGAAGAAACATGAAATTTTGTGACGGAGAAGAAACATATTGAACATAATTACATCTAATTTACCATAATTTAATGTGAAAAAGGTAAAATAAATAAGTTTGAGCTTAATTATTTATTGTTAATTTTTACCTATATTAAATAAAATATATGGCATGGATTATAGTCTTTTAACTCTATTTTTTAGTGGGGAAAAACCTAAAATTTTATGATATAGTTGAAAAATCAAATTTAATTATTTTTTTACACCTACTGTAGTCTATTATGTTTGGTTCTTAGTGATGAAAAATATCTAATACTTTGGGATGGTGATGAAAAAACCTAAAATATTTGTCATTCATTTATAGTCTTTTAACGTTGTGGCTAACTGACGAAGAAACATGAAATTTTGTGACGGAGAAGAAACATATTGAACATAATTACATCTAATTTACCATAATTCAATGTGAAAAAGGTAAATATAAATAAGTTTGAACTTCATTATTTATTGTTAATTTTTACCTATATTATATAAAATATATGGCATGGATTATAGTCTTTTAACTCTGTTTTTAAGTGGGGAAACACCTTAAATTTTATGATGGAGTTGAAAAATAAAATTTAATTATTTTTTTACACCTACTGTAGTGTATTATGTTTGGTTCTTAGTGATGTAAAATATCTAATACTTTGGGATGGTGATGAAAAAACCTAAAATATTTGTCATTCATTTATAGTCTTTTAACGTTGTGGCTAACTGACGAAGAAACATGAAATTTTGTGACGGAGAAGAAACATATTGAACATAATTACATCTAATTTACCATATTTCAATGTGAAAAAGGTAAATATAAATAAGTTTGAACTTCATTATTTATTGTTAATTTTTACCTATATTATATAAAATATATGGCATGGATTATAGTCTTTTAACTCTGTTTTTTAGTGGGAAAAAACCTAAGATTTTATGATGGAGTTGAAAAATAAAATTTTATTATTTTTTTACACATACTGTAGTGTATTTTGTTTGGTTCTTAGTGATGTAAAAAATCTAAGACTTTGGGAAGGTGATGAAAAAACCTAAAATATTTGTCATTCATTTATAGTCTTTTAACGTTGTGGCTAACTGACGAAGAAACATGAAATTTTGTGACGGAGAAGAAACATATTGAACATAATTACATCTAATTTACCATAATTTAATGTGAAAAAGGTAAAATAAATAAGTTTGAGCTTAATTATTTATTGTTAATTTTTACCTATATTAAATAAAATATATGGCATGGATTATAGTCTTTTAACTCTATTTTTTAGTGGGGAAAAACCTAAAATTTTATGATATAGTCGAAAAATCAAATTTAATTATTTTTTTACACCTACTGTAGTCTATTATGTTTGGTTCTTAGTGATGAAAAATATCTAATACTTTGGGATGGTGATGAAAAAACCTAAAATATTTGTCATTCATTTATAGTCTTTTAACGTTGTGGCTAACTGACGAAGAAACATGAAATTTTGTGACGGAGAAGAAACATATTGAACATAATTACATCTAATTTACCATAATTCAATGTGAAAAAGGTAAATATAAATAAGTTTGAACTTCATTATTTATTGTTAATTTTTACCTATATTATATAAAATATATGGCATGGATTATAGTCTTTTAACTCTGTTTTTAAGTGGGGAAACACCTTAAATTTTATGATGGAGTTGAAAAATAAAATTTAATTATTTTTTTACACCTACTGTAGTGTATTATGTTTGGTTCTTAGTGATGTAAAAAATCTAAGACTTTGGGATGGTGATGAAAAAACCTAAAATATTTGTCATTCATTTATAGTCTTTTAACGTTGTGGCTAACTGACGAAGAAACATGAAAGTTTGTGACGGAGAAGAAACATATTGAACATAATTACATCTAATTTACCATAATTCAATGTGAAAAATGTAAATATAAATAAGTTTGAGCTTCATTATTTATTGTTAATTTTTCCATATATTATATAAAATATATGGCATGGATTTTAGTCTTTTAACTCTGTTTTTTAGTGGGGAAAAACCTAAAATTTTATGATGGAGTTGAAAAATAAAATTTAATTATTTTTTTACACCTACTGTAGTCTATTATGTTTGGTTCCTAGTGATGAAAAAATCCTAAGACTTTGGGATAGTGATGAAAAAACCTAAAATATTTGTCATTCGTTTATAGTCTTTTAACGTTGTGGCTAACTGACGAAGAAACATGAAATTTTGTGACGGAGAAGAAACATATTGAACATAATTACATCTAATTTACCATAATTTAATGTGAAAAAGGTAAAATAAATAAGTTTGAGCTTAATTATTTATTGTTAATTTTTACCTATATTAAATAAAATATATGGCATGGATTATAGTCTTTTAACTCTATTTTTTAGTGGGGAAAAACCTAAAATTTTATGATATAGTTGAAAAATCAAATTTAATTATTTTTTTACACCTACTGTAGTCTATTATGTTTGGTTCTTAGTGATGAAAAATATCTAATACTTTGGGATGGTGATGAAAAAACCTAAAATATTTGTCATTCATTTATAGTCTTTTAACGTTGTGGCTAACTGACGAAGAAACATGAAATTTTGTGACGGAGAAGAAACATATTGAACATAATTACATCTAATTTACCATAATTCAATGTGAAAAAGGTAAATATAAATAAGTTTGAACTTCATTATTTATTGTTAATTTTTACCTATATTATATAAAATATATGGCATGGATTATAGTCTTTTAACTCTGTTTTTAAGTGGGGAAACACCTTAAATTTTATGATGGAGTTGAAAAATAAAATTTAATTATTTTTTTACACCTACTGTAGTGTATTATGTTTGGTTCTTAGTGATGTAAAAAATCTAAGACTTTGGGATGGTGATGAAAAAACCTAAAATATTTGTCATTCATTTATAGTCTTTTAACGTTGTGGCTAACTGACGAAGAAACATGAAAGTTTGTGACGGAGAAGAAACATATTGAACATAATTACATCTAATTTACCATAATTCAATGTGAAAAATGTAAATATAAATAAGTTTGAGCTTCATTATTTATTGTTAATTTTTCCATATATTATATAAAATATATGGCATGGATTTTAGTCTTTTAACTCTGTTTTTTGTGGGGAAAAACCTAAAATTTTATGATGGAGTTGAAAAATAAAATTTAATTATTTTTTTACACCTACTGTAGTCTATTATGTTTGGTTCCTAGTGATGAAAAAATCCTAAGACTTTGGGATAGTGATGAAAAAACCTAAAATATTTGTCATTCGTTTATAGTCTTTTAACGTTGTGGCTAACTGACGAAGAAACATGAAATTTTGTGACGGAGAAGAAACATATTGAACATAATTACATCTAATTTACCATAATTCAATGTGAAAAAGGTAAATATAAATAATTTTTAACTTCATTATTTATTGTTAAGTTTTACCTATATTATATAAAATATATGGCATGGATTATAGTCTTTTAACTCTGTTTTTAAGTGGGGAAACACCTTAAATTTTATGATGGAGTTGAAAAATAAAATTTAATTATTTTTTTACACCTACTGTAGTGTATTATGTTTGGTTCTTAGTGATGTAAAAAATCTAAGACTTTGGGATGGTGATGAAAAAACCTAAAATATTTGTCATTCATTTATAGTCTTTTAACGTTGTGGCTAACTGACGAAGAAACATGAAATTTTGTGACGGAGAAAAACATATTGAACATAATTACATCTAATTTACCATAATTCAATGTGAAAAAGGTAAATATAAATAATTTTGAACTTCATTATTTATTGTTAATTTTTACCTATATTATATAAAATATATGGCATGGATTATAGTCTTTTAACTCTATTTTTTAGTGGGGAAAAACCTAAAATTTTATGATATAGTTGAAAAATCAAATTTAATTATTTTTTTACACCTACTGTAGTCTATTATGTTTGGTTCTTAGTGATGAAAAATATCTAATACTTTGGGATGGTGATGAAAAAACCTAAAATATTTGTCATTCATTTATAGTCTTTTAACGTTGTGGCTAACTGACGAAGAAACATGAAATTTTGTGACGGAGAAGAAACATATTGAACATAATTACATCTAATTTACCATAATTCAATGTGAAAAAGGTAAATATAAATAAGTTTGAACTTCATTATTTATTGTTAATTTTTACCTATATTATATAAAATATATGGCATGGATTATAGTCTTTTAACTCTGTTTTTAAGTGGGGAAACACCTTAAATTTTATGATGGAGTTGAAAAATAAAATTTAATTATTTTTTTACACCTACTGTAGTGTATTATGTTTGGTTCTTAGTGATGTAAAAAATCTAAGACTTTGGGATGGTGATGAAAAAACCTAAAATATTTGTCATTCATTTATAGTCTTTTAACGTTGTGGCTAACTGACGAAGAAACATGAAAGTTTGTGACGGAGAAGAAACATATTGAACATAATTACATCTAATTTACCATAATTCAATGTGAAAAATGTAAATATAAATAAGTTTGAGCTTCATTATTTATTGTTAATTTTTCCCTATATTATATAAAATATATGGCATGGATTTTAGTCTTTTAACTCTGTTTTTTAGTGGGGAAAAACCTAAAATTTTATGATGGAGTTGAAAAATAAAATTTAATTATTTTTTTACACCTACTGTAGTGTATTATGTTTGGTTCTTAGTGATGTAAAAAATCTAAGACTTTGGGATGGTGATGAAAAAACCTAAAATATTTGTCATTCGTTTATAGTCTTTTAACGTTGTGGCTAACTGACGAAGAAACATGAAATTTTGTGACGGAGAAGAAACATATTGAACATAATTACATCTAATTTACCATAATTCAATGTGAAAAAGGTAAATATAAATAATTTTTAACTTCATTATTTATTGTTAAGTTTTACCTATATTATATAAAATATATGGCATGGATTATAGTCTTTTAACTCTGTTTTTAAGTGGGGAAACACCTTAAATTTTATGATGGAGTTGAAAAATAAAATTTAATTATTTTTTTACACCTACTGTAGTGTATTATGTTTGGTTCTTAGTGATGTAAAAAATCTAAGACTTTGGGATGGTGATGAAAAAACCTAAAATATTTGTCATTCATTTATAGTCTTTTAACGTTGTGGCTAACTGACGAAGAAACATGAAATTTTGTGACGGAGAAAAACATATTGAACATAATTACATCTAATTTACCATAATTCAATGTGAAAAAGGTAAATATAAATAATTTTGAACTTCATTATTTATTGTTAATTTTTACCTATATTATATAAAATATATGGCATGGATTATAGTCTTTTAACTCTATTTTTTAGTGGGGAAAAACCTAAAATTTTATGATATAGTTGAAAAATCAAATTTAATTATTTTTTTACACCTACTGTAGTCTATTATGTTTGGTTCTTAGTGATGAAAAATATCTAATACTTTGGGATGGTGATGAAAAAAACCTAAAATATTTGTCATTCATTTATAGTCTTTTAACGTTGTGGCTAACTGACGAAGAAACATGAATTTTGTGACGGAGAAGAAACATATTGAACATAATTACATCTAATTTACCATAATTCAATGTGAAAAAGGTAAATATAAATAAGTTTGAACTTCATTATTTATTGTTAATTTTTACCTATATTATATAAAATATATGGCATGGATTATAGTCTTTTAACTCTGTTTTTTAAGTGGGGAAACACCTTAAATTTTATGATGGAGTTGAAAATAAAATTTAATTATTTTTTTACACCTACTGTAGTGTATTATGTTTGGTTCTTAGTGATGTAAAAAATCTAAGACTTTGGGATGGTGATGAAAAAACCTAAATATTTGTCATTCATTTATAGTCTTTTAACGTTGTGGCTAACTGACGAAGAAACATGAAAGTTTGTGACGGAGAAGAAACATATTGAACATAATTACATCTAATTTACCATAATTCAATGTGAAAAATGTAAATATAAATAAGTTTGAGCTTCATTATTTATTGTTAATTTTTCCCTATATTATATAAAATATATGGCATGGATTTTAGTCTTTTAACTCTGTTTTTTAGTGGGGAAAAACCTAAAATTTTATGATGGAGTTGAAAAATAAAATTTAATTATTTTTTTACACCTACTGTAGTGTATTATGTTTGGTTCTTAGTGATGTAAAAAATCTAAGACTTTGGGATGGTGATGAAAAAACCTAAAATATTTGTCATTCGTTTATAGTCTTTTAACGTTGTGGCTAACTGACGAAGAAACATGAAATTTTTTGACGGAGAAGAAACATATTGAACATAATTACATCTAATTTACCATAATTCAATGTGAAAAAGGTAAATATAAATAAGTTTGAACTTCATTATTTATTGTTAATTTTTACCTATATTATATAAAATATATGGCATGGATTATAGTCTTTTAACTCTGTTTTTAAGTGGGGAAACACCTTAAATTTTATGATGGAGTTGAAAATAAAATTTAATTATTTTTTTACACCTACTGTAGTGTATTATGTTTGGTTCTTAGTGATGTAAAAAATCTAAGACTTTGGGATGGTGATGAAAAAACCTAAAATATTTGTCATTCATTTATAGTCTTTTAACGTTGTGGCTAACTGACGAAGAAACATGAATTTTGTGACGGAGAAGAAACATATTGAACATAATTACATCTAATTTACCATAATTCAATGTGAAAAAGGTAAATATAAATAATTTTGAACTTCATTATTTATTGTTAATTTTTACCTATATTATATAAAATATATGGCATGGATTATAGTCTTTTAACTCTGTTTATAAGTGGGGAAACACCTTAAATTTTATGATGGAGTTGAAAAATAAAATTTAATTATTTTTTTACACCTACTGTAGTGTATTATGTTTGGTTCTTAGTGATGTAAAAAATCTAAGACTTTGGGATGGTGATGAAAAAACCTAAAATATTTGTCATTCATTTATAGTCTTTTAACGTTGTGGCTAACTGACGAAGAAACATGAAATTTTTTGACGAAAAAGAAACATATTGAACATAATTACATCTAATTTACCATAATTCAATGTGAAAAAGGTAAATATAAATAAGTTTGAACTTCATTATTTATTGTTAATTTTTACCTATATTATATAAAATATATGACATGGATTATAGTCTTTTAACTCTGTTTTTTAGTGGGGAAAAACCTAAGATTTTATGATGGAGTTGAAAAATAAAATTTAATTATTTTTTTACACATACTGTAGTGTATTATGTTTGGTTCTTAGTGATGTAAAAAATCTAAGACTTTGGGATGGTGATGAAAAAACCTAAAATATTTGTCATTCATTTATAGTCTTTTAACGTTGTGGCTAACTGACGAAGAAACATGAAATTTTGTGACGGAGAAGAAACATATTGAACATAATTACATCTAATTTACCATAATTCAATGTGAAAAAGGTAAATATAAATAAGTTTGAACTTCATTATTTATTGTTAATTTTTACCTATATTATATAAAATATATGGCATGGATTATAGTCTTTTAACTCAGTTTTTAAGTGGGGAAACACCTTAAATTTTATGATGGAGTTGAAAAATAAAATTTAATTATTTTTTTACACCTACTGTAGTGTATTATGTTTGGTTCTTAGTGATGTAAAAAATCTAAGACTTTGGGATGGTGATGAAAAAACCTAAAATATTTGTCATTCTATTATAGTCTTTTAACGTTGTGGCTAACTGACGAAGAAACATGAAATTTTGTGACGGAGAAGAAACATATTGAACATAATTACATCTAATTTACCATAATTTAATGTGAAAAAGGTAAAATAAATAAGTTTGAGCTTAATTATTTATTGTTAATTTTTACCTATATTATATAAAATATATGGCATGGATTATAGTCTTTTAACTCTGTTTTTTAGTGGGGAAAAACCTAAGATTTTATGATGGAGTTGAAAAATAAAATTTTATTATTTTTTTACACATACTGTAGTGTATTTTGTTTGGTTCTTAGTGATGTAAAAAATCTAAGACTTTGGGAAGGTGATGAAAAAACCTAAAATATTTTTCATTCATTTATAGTCTTTTAACGTTGTGGCTAACTGACGAAGAAACATGAAATTTTGTGACGGAGAAGAAACATATTGAACATAATTACATCTAATTTACCATAATTCAATGTGAAAAAGGTAAATATAAATAAGTTTGAACTTCATTATTTATTGTTAATTTTTACCTATATTATATAAAATATATGGCATGGATTATAGTCTTTTAACTCTGTTTTTAAGTGGGGAAACACCTTAAATTTTATGATGGAGTTGAAAAATAAAATTTAATTATTTTTTTACACCTACTGTAGTGTATTATGTTTGGTTCTTAGTGATGTAAAAAATCTAAGACTTTGGGATGGTGATGAAAAAACCTAAAATATTTGTCATTCATTTATAGTCTTTTAACGTTGTGGCTAACTGACGAAGAAACATGAAATTTTGTGACGGAGAAGAAACATATTGAACATAATTACATCTAATTTACCATAATTCAATGTGAAAAAGGTAAATATAAATAATTTTGAACTTCATTATTTATTGTTAATTTTTACCTATATTATATAAAATATATGGCATGGATTATAGTCTTTTAACTCTGTTTATAAGTGGGGAAACACCTTAAATTTTATGATGGAGTTGAAAAATAAAATTTAATTATTTTTTTACACCTACTGTAGTGTATTATGTTTGGTTCTTAGTGATGTAAAAAATCTAAGACTTTGGGATGGTGATGAAAAAACCTAAAGTATTTGTCATTCATTTATAGTCTTTTAACGTTGTGGCTAACTGACGAAGAAACATGAAATTTTTTGACGAAAAAGAAACATATTGAACATAATTACATCTAATTTACCATAATTCAATGTGAAAAAGGTAAATATAAATAAGTTTGAACTTCATTATTTATTGTTAATTTTTACCTATATTATATAAAATATATGACATGGATTATAGTCTTTTAACTCTGTTTTTTAGTGGGGAAAAACCTAAGATTTTATGATGGAGTTGAAAAATAAAATTTAATTATTTTTTTACACATACTGTAGTGTATTATGTTTGGTTCTTAGTGATGTAAAAAATCTAAGACTTTGGGATGGTGATGAAAAAACCTAAAATATTTGTCATTCATTTATAGTCTTTTAACGTTGTGGCTAACTGACGAAGAAACATGAAATTTTGTGACGGAGAAGAAACATATTGAACATAATTACATCTAATTTACCATAATTCAATGTGAAAAAGGTAAATATAAATAAGTTTGAACTTCATTATTTATTGTTAATTTTTACCTATATTATATAAAATATATGGCATGGATTATAGTCTTTTAACTCAGTTTTTAAGTGGGGAAACACCTTAAATTTTATGATGGAGTTGAAAAATAAAATTTAATTATTTTTTTACACCTACTGTAGTGTATTATGTTTGGTTCTTAGTGATGTAAAAAATCTAAGACTTTGGGATGGTGATGAAAAAACCTAAAATATTTGTCATTCTATTATAGTCTTTTAACGTTGTGGCTAACTGACGAAGAAACATGAAATTTTGTGACGGAGAAGAAACATATTGAACATAATTACATCTAATTTACCATAATTTAATGTGAAAAAGGTAAAATAAATAAGTTTGAGCTTAATTATTTATTGTTAATTTTTACCTATATTATATAAAATATATGGCATGGATTATAGTCTTTTAACTCTGTTTTTTAGTGGGGAAAAACCTAAGATTTTATGATGGAGTTGAAAAATAAAATTTTATTATTTTTTTACACATACTGTAGTGTATTTTGTTTGGTTCTTAGTGATGTAAAAAATCTAAGACTTTGGGAAGGTGATGAAAAAACCTAAAATATTTTTCATTCATTTATAGTCTTTTAACGTTGTGGCTAACTGACGAAGAAACATGAAATTTTGTGACGGAGAAGAAACATATTGAACATAATTACATCTAATTTACCATAATTCAATGTGAAAAAGGG